>JAYKAV010003254.1:2763749-2845006 GCA_035582835.1 Phoebastria nigripes
AAAAAAAAAAAGAACAACAGTGGATAATTTAATGTTTTGCCAAAAGTATCACGAAATAGGAACGCCAAAAAAGGAACTAACAGAAACTAAAGTATGCAGAGACAAAAACAATACAGATTTAGAAAGAGCCATTGAAGCCAACCCATATGAACATTGAAATGGATTGTCTTTCACTCCTTAGGAATATGCAGACTATATCCCAAAGTAGCCACGGTGTGTCATGAACACTACTCGAGCAAACTGCAGCTTCTGGGGAGCCAAACCATGGGCACTGGCAGTTAGGCAYGAGGTCCGTTTTTTACTTTTTGTTTTCTCTGCATCTCACTTTTCCCAGTGGATATCAGACTGTTTTCTTCCACTTTTTGTGAACTTTTCTCATTAGGTTGGAAGTCTTCTGACAAAGAGATCATCTGTTATGTGCTTCTGCTATGCCTCAGGCAAAAGGACCCCCGTATCTTGGTCAAAGCTTTTACAGTTGCTGTAAGAACAATATAGCTGAATCCCACATGGAATTTAGTTAGTGCACATACTGATCTTATAGATGTGATACATTTGACTGCCAATGTATACACAACTATAAGAAATGGCCATGGTGTCTCTCACTTTTCCCTTGGCATATGTTCAGATTTTTCTAAAACAACTAAAGCTGGTCTATTAAACCACTAATGAATAAGAAGGAATGATTTTAACAGAGTGACATCTAAACTGCTTTTCCTCACTTAATTTTTGTAGTGGAAGGCATATGATGGAGCTATTGAATAGGCATTAAATAATCAGATTGATTATCCTTACACTTATAAAAACTTGACAGTGCCAATCTCACTTTGTAGCCACTATTCATTCAAGCTAAACATTATTTTTTCTTTGGGGAAACCTAAAAATAGAAACTCAAGCAAAGTGACTATAATAACCAAAACTGCATGACAGAAGACTTCACATAGGCATTTCTGTTCCTTTATACTGTCCTCAGAGAAATTAGTGTAATTTGGATTAATGTTCAGTGAAATGACATCACTTAATCAGTAAAGCTACAGTTTAACACAGATTTCATTTACTCTTCAATTATTTAAGAAGTTAGAACGTTATTGAAGTCATTGGAAAATTTCTCCTTAAAATCAACAGGAGATAGGTTAAAAGTTGTGTACTGTGCCTACCGTAAAAACACAACCCTCTCTCGACCTTTCACATTAGGTTAATTCTGCTATCACTGGTGTCTCTTTTAACTCCCTCAATAATTGCACTGCAGGTGGAGGTAGTCCAGGCTTCAGGACTTAAAAATTCTGATTTTATTTATGATTCCACCTAAAACTCCATTAAAGAATAATTCTAACACTTTCAGTGATGGAAAAGGAAACTGGTAGTATAGTATAAAGGAGAGGTTACACACAGACCCAGACTTGCCCTGTCCATACAAGCCAGCCAGAAAGAAGCCAGACCTGGCTCTGAATCTGCATACCTACACCAGCATGCTGCTGACCACAGCATAGTCATCCCACTGTGTGCACCAGTTCTGGTTATCCTGGAGTGGTACCAGTGGAGCTTTGGTCACCTACATGCATCCACATAAAACTCCTGTCGGTTTTTGTACCCCTGTTTGTACATGTATTGCAATCAAAAAGTCTTTTTGCCTCCTTCAGATTGCAGATTGGCTGGTTCTCGCTCCCTGAGCAGCTACTCAAAATTGTGTTTTATCTTCATTGTTCAGTGGGTGGTCCCCTCCACCATTATTTATTACCTGCTGACGACAGAATGATTGGTTTCCTCCTGGGCTTTTCCATGGTTCTCCTTGCTAAAAGTTATTGGAAATATTCCAGCAAAATATTTTTTTTTTCTCAGAATCTGCTGATTTTTCAACATTTATATGGTTTGGAGAGTTGAGGTAGGATTCTTCTCACCTACTTTTGGGAGGGCAGTTCACAGATTAAGACATCTATTTTTAGGTTTTGGCACGCAGGTGTCTCCAGGCAAGCTAAGTATCTGAGCAGTGGAGATCCAGACTGCCCAACTGGTGGAGCCTACAGGGCGATGGCACACATAGGTGCCTGCTCCTTGTTCTTTCTGATCTCACTGAGGACATTGCAGGGATAACAGGGAGCCTACGAGCCCCACAATGGCAGCCTGAAACCACCTATTTCCCTGCCATTTCAGTTCAGCTCAGGCTAAGCCATAGCAATGACTCTTGCTCATTTGAGTGTACTGGATTAAAATAAACAATCTGCACCAACCTAAAGCATGTAACTGTTTAATAACATCTTAGTAACTCCTTCTGGCCTTCTCAGTTGAAATTTGAAAATTACAGATAATTACAAGCGGCAGAAAAGGAGTCTTATAACAGGAAGTGCTGGACAGTGTTAATAACAGGTTTCATTAACAGATCCACCTATACTATATATTACAGTTGCATTAGGAAAAAAAAAAACCCACAGAAGATTAGACACTTAGCATAACAGGTATTAAGTAAATAAGTAAATTGTCTACAAAACCATATAAGAATCTTTCAGCTTTTTTAAAATCCACATTTTAAGCTGTAAATAGCGGACTCATGGGGAAGTCACATGTATTCTAATAGTTATGAGAGCAGTTTGTTACAAAAATCTGCAAATAAAAAAAGTAAGCTAAGACCCTGAGTTTGCGAAATATGGCAGAGCTCTACCCAAGTCAAATTTTCTTGCTGTGCAATAGCTGCGAAGGTACCTCATAGACTTCAGTAAAGCATGGGTACCTAAGTAAACACCATAGTGAATGGTGTCCTTTAAAAAGAAGCAGCTGTCTGATCAGACCAAATCCATCAAAAACATAGTTTGATCTATTCTTTGGATGTGCAAAATCCACAGAATTGGAGTTTCTGTGTTTCTCGTTTTGCTAGTTAAAAGTAGTGGCTGTACCTATTTCTCTTGGATAGGCAATACACAGGCTCCATGCGTTTGTCAGTGCCCAGTGTGGAGCACCAAGCAATGAACTTGTGCACTTTTTGTAAATAGTTCCCTAAGACTCAGCATCCCACTGTCAGGAATGCTTTAGTTCCTCAGCACCTTCTGCTTCCACTGTAGAAATTAATCATGGGAAGAAAATGCTTTGAGACATGGGTTATCTTTCTTGATAAATGTACAGCTCTTAGCAGACTGGAGCCTTCATCTTATACACACTTCTACTTTTATTCTGAAATGTTCTCCTTTACATGCCTGTGGTTGCATGGGTCAGAGACTAGGTGGAGGTGCCCCATGTTTTCAATTTGCTGAAAGAAACCGCAGTGAAGAAGACTCTGTCAGCCATATATGGTGGATATAGCTGAACGGAGAACACTCAGCRAGAGCGCTGTGTATATGTTTGATTTTGCTGCATGTGTAGTTTATAACTCACTCGAGGCTCTGCATCTCATTAGTTCTGGGTGGGTCTCTCCCACCAGGATAAGCAGCCTTCATTTCATGATGTTTTTGGGCTATCTGATTTAATACTAAGTGGATGCAAGACTGATGACATATGAAAGTCCATAGGCAAACCTGACAGGATTATTCAGATAGTACAAGAGGGCTGGTAGGGTGCTCTCTTACTCCTCATTAGTTTTAGAGACAAATTGGTGAAATTTGGGTTCTCTTAACAGTGTTTGACACATCAGCAGTGTCCTAGGAAGCAGAACATAACACCGGCTTGGGCCAGGACTCAAAGACTTGGACCATTTCTACCTGAACTGCTCTATTTCAATCTTAAAGGAAAAACAAATGCAGACATGATATTAAAGAGGCAATGAACAAACAAAGCCCAGCAACACCAGCACACAAAGAAAGGTATGGAGGAATTGCAAGTGGGAGCACTGAAACAACCACCCCCCCAGATGTCTTTTGCCTTTGCCTTTCAGAGCTCTGAGGACATTGCCCACAGATGGCACAGCCAAGAGTGGCCAGGACATCCCACACCTTGTCCTGACCTGCAGGAATCAGTCGATGGAGCGTAGTGAAAAGCAGTTAACCACTGTAGAATAGGAAAGTTTAATCCACGTAAATCTGAAGGCTGGAGGTTGCTTTGATGGGAAGAAAGTGAACAACTTTCACAACAAAATATGGAACATATAGTATAATAAGGAGTGCTAATGGGAAACGTAGTGGGGGAGAAAGGAGCCATAACACTTACATTGCTTTTGAGTGGCCAGGATGCATCATGGGCTAAGAGGTTTTTAATCTATGGGTGTGTATTCTTTATGGGTATGATTTTTCCCTTCAGGCATGAGCCCTTTGTTCACACCTTGGTCAGTCAGGGGAATGATGAAATATTGAAACGTGGACTTGCATTGGCATGAAAGACGCAATGAACTCAACCTTATTTTTATCAAAGAGAAGGCTGAGCAGTGATTTGATTTCAGCTTGTATACACCTACATGACAAAGATACATTTGATGATAGTTTTCTTAGGCCAGCAGTCTAAAAAACATCCAATAAACAAAAATAGGAGACAGCAAAATTCAGATGGAAAAGAAGTAGGTTTTAACCATGAACCCAGTTAACAATCAGAACAGCAAACTGATGCTTTCAAAAAGGTTTTTCCCTATTGCTGGACACTTGAAAATAAAGACTGAATATTTTTCCCCTGAAGGGCATGCTTACCTTCAAACTGGAGTTAAGAATGTGTATGGTCTGGGCTATGTGGCAAGTCAGGCATCCTTCTTTAGCTACTCAAAAAACCTTCAGCAGCTTTCTTCTCTGAGGGGATGTCTCTTAATCTAGAGTGGTACAAGAGGTAGCAAGTTTTGTAGTTTTCCTTTTTCTTTCTCTTTCCCTGTTTCTATAGGAAGCAGAGATAGCAAATAGTACCAAGCATGCCTGAATCCTGTCCTCCATCCTCCCTGATTATGCCTTTTGCCAAGGGCTGTAAAGGAGTGGTGGGATCGGGGAGAAAATTTTGAGTAAACTTCAGGCAGTGTACCTTCTCTCTCACACGCAATTATTTCTGAAAACCATAATCCTGACCAGTATCTGGGTCGGTCTGAAAACCAGACTAGGCAGATGGAGGGGAATGAACAAAATTGTCTACAGCTACCTTAGAGAAGACAGGASCTCTTTTTTAATTTATATACGCATAAATACATATATATATATATATTACATTTTAATTGCCCAGTGCTTGTTGTCAGATCCAGATTGGATCTCTTTGGCCCCATTTTCATTCTCATTGCACACAGCAGACCAACCCCTTCACCTGGATGTGCTGACACACAGGTGTTTGTTGGCACACCTCGGGGAGGGATCTGCAGAGGGCTGGAGGTGGCAGAGGAGACCTGCCTGCAACTTGGCAGGGTTCAGGGTAAATACCCACTGAGCCATCCCCTGCAGCCTGCTTTGGTTTGCCTTGGGTCTCTGCCACGGACCTGTTTGTATGATCATGAGGGCACTAATCTCTCTGTGTCTCACACCCCCAAGTGTCCCATGGAGATGACAATATTTCCTTGCATTTCCTTAGTCCATGGATGATCTTCCATGTGAGCGTATACAACCCCTGGCACAAAAGATAACGGTAATAGGGCTAATATTCCGACTTTATGAAAAGGCACATGTGGGTGTCTCAGAAACATGACGACTTGAAGACTGCTTTCTCCTCAGAACGATGCAGCCTGGAATCCCTTCAAGGCTCTTCATGCTAACAGCATAACAGCGCAAACGGCTTAGGAGTGAGCACGCACTGAATTACAACCTCCTCCTACAGGAACTCTGAGTTCCTTTTAAAAGAAGCTGTTCGTTTTGCTGCTGAGCTAACATGATTAAACAAGACAGGTCTGGCAGGGCTCTTCCACATTGTCAAATCTTGAACAAAAGGCGTAATTTTCCTATTTCTTACAACTCCAAACAGCCTGCTTATAGAGATGGCAATTACTCACAGGCAGCGTAACTCAAGATCTTTCCAGTGTTTATATCTCCACATGAAGCATACATTTACATGGCAACGGCATGGGACAAGACATGTCTTTTAATTTTCCCATCATAATTCATAGCAGGGCCCTGCCAAAAAAACACTGGAGCTGATTACCAAGTGTGACTATGATCGGATCATTTAGCAATTTGAGTTTCCACACCTTTTGTGTGAGGCTGGGCTTTGTTTTACTTAAAGCAATAATTGCATTCTAATTTCATAATATGGGTCGCGGTTGCTTCATCTCTCTGTGCCTTCAAGGAAAAGAAAAGGTGCACAGAACACAACAAACATTTTTTTAATTAATTTTTTAAAATGAGCTAATAAATGTTTACCTGCTTCACAGGTGTGCTTGCTCCAAAGTGACTTAATTATCATTCCCACAGTCCCCATATGAAGGATCACAAAGGGATTATACACTGGTGTCAACCCCAGTAATAACGAATTACACTTTTACRAAGAGTGTAAGACATCATTTTTAGGAATAAAAGGATGGCAAAGGTTTTCAAATAAAATGTGTTAAAGAAGGAGTTAAGATTTAATAGCTTTTAATTCAGGCAGAATTTCAAAGCAAACTGAGCAGAAACGGATGATTACAAACAGACTTGGACTCCATCCTGCACAATGCTCAAATTTGCCTACAACACTCCCCCAGTGAACAATGGACAAGATGAAGGCACCTCTTACATCCCAGTAGGATAGATCCAGAGCTTGTTGGAGACCTTTTACCTTTCTTCTCATCCAGAGCATGAAACTCCATGCTTTAGCTGGAGTGATAGGGTCATGTCAGTTTATCAGGTCACATAACTTACCTTTCTTCTCATCCAGAACATGAAACTCCATGCTTTAGCCGGAGTGGTAGGGTCATGTCAGTTTATCAGGTCACATAACACGTGACAGGTCACGGCATGTCCCAGCTGGTCTAGGTTTCATTGGATTACTCATCCTCATCTCCATCACAGCAGCATGGGTTCCCACAAGTCTTCAGTCCCAGGTACTTCATGACAGATCTAGTCAATCAGCTCCTACCTTCACACCTAAGCACAACTGGGAGGTGCTGACAAGGGGGAAATGGGCAGTAGGGGCCTACTGTGTGTCTAATATATAATATGTGATTCTTCCATTTCCATGGGCTTCAGACTAGGTTTAGTACTGAGTCCTTTCCTAGAGAGCATAGGAGATCAAATTGTCTGAAAAGAAAACCCAGATAACTATTATTTAAAACATGAAGGAAAGCCATTTCAAAACTTTATAATGTGCATGTTAAAAGATGTAGACACTTTTCTCTCTTTTAGGGAACTATGGTTCTGATCTCATTTTTGCCATAAATTTCTCACTTTATATCAAACATTTGTCACTTTTATAGTTTCTGCAATCTCTGAAGGTACTAAACAGCAGTGTTTTTTCTGTACTGGTCGCTGTCACAAACCTCATCTGAGGCAGTCTATGCATGTTTTCCCCAAACAGACATAGCCATACTTCTACCTGGGGTATACCCCTAACATCCAGAATGTCTGGAAGTCAGGTAAAACAACCTCTCATGCTCTATCCATCCTTCACGTTCCCAGCTGATGTCCCTTTTTTGCAACTGCATATGCTTGCCGAAGGCTTTAGATCCTGAAGGCTCCTATTGATGTTTTGGAGTTGCAACCGTCCTTCCCTGCATTCAGAGATATAAGCCAGATGTCTGCCATGTCAACCGGACAGATGTGCCATGAATTTCCTCTAACATGGTGTGCTTTTGCTCCTGCAGGACACTGTGGGCTGACGTTTCTGTACCTATTAGCTTCCTGCAGCCATTTCTGTGTACACATGTAAGTAAAGACTGTGCATGGAGGCTTGCTTCACTCAGGGCTGCACAGCTCACCTGATGTGCTCTATAAAGTGTATTGGTATGACTTAAGACTTAGTAGCTCTTCTTACAACATGTTCCATGATCACTTTCAAAGGGCTTTTAAGTTACTATATCCTTAATCCTTCCCAGAACTTGACAGGGAAGGTAGCTATGCACAGTCATCTCTTCTTACGAATCAGCAAGAGGTGCTTATGTGAGTTTCCCACAGTACAAGAAGAACAGTGTCAAATTTAGGATTAGGATTTCAAAACATCTAGGACCTTTCTTGTGTAGGTCTGTAAACATCTGTGAAGTATTTGATGTCATAAAGAGTCAGTGTTCCAGTCTAGAGAGGGGCCAGTATTTGCAGCGTGGCCATAGCCGTCTAGCTCAGAGCTTATTTGATATGAAGAGTCGGTTTGTGCCCCTTTGTAACCAACAAGGAAAGAAAGGATTCTTCAGAGCATCATTTAAAGCATGCAACTGGCCTCTCCTTTGAATCATGCCCTTCTTTTTTTCTTGTCTATTCAGACAGTTCACAGTGCTGAGCTTTCTAGTGTAGCTATAAAAAGATAGGTAGTATAAATAACCTTCTCTAATGCTGCGTGACTTAAATGCAACCATTTGCCTTCACCCATTGCACAATGCTCATGCCAGCTGCATATGTAGAATAGGTTTTAATTCCAAATAATTGCTGGCTTTTGGTTTTGACATACTGAGTAGGAGTCATTTGCCTAAACATTGCCATTTTGGGCATATATGAGATATTGTACTACCAGCAGCCGCTGCATGTGCAGGGGTAGTACAGGTATCCCGCAAATCCTGCATCATGTCATGGAGACCTCTTAGCTCCTCCAGGGTACTCAAACAGCCCAGGCATCTGTGTTTAAGCAACCTAGATCCATCTATTTGTAAACAAGCTCTTTGATGTCATCAGAAGACATCAACTATTCTTCTTGGAAGTTTGATATTTCTATTCCTCATCAGTTTTCCACCTGCCAGTAATTCAAACAGCTAGAATGAGCCTGGTTCTCATTTGCCAAATCCGCCAAGCAATTTCATGTAGCTTTATGGTCTGTCAATAATTACACTGTGAAAACTTACAAAATAACAGAAATTTGTTCCTGGTTTTAAATTAACCATGGAATTGAACACAATTTTCCTTCCATTTGATAGTTTGAATAATATTTTTGTCATTGTTTTTTCCTTGTTTTGGGCTTTTGCCTTCTTGGGGTCTAAAAAATAACTAAATGAAAACATGGGTTTGTGTATGCATTGTAATTGTGTCAAACATAATGTTTTATGATTTGAAGAGAGTTAGCAACATTAGCACTGATCAGTACTGGAAGAGAGATCTCCATGGATACCCCAATGGCATTTTTCTTTCAAAAGGCTAAAATTCCCACAGAATTACCCCTTTTTGGGTAAATACCCTGTCTGATAGCAGTTACTTCCCTGTCTCTAGCTGTAGCTCAGCATTTTCTCAGTTGTTGTCAGCTATGCCCTGAGTAACAGGAGAAAAGAAGCCAGACTGAACAGAGCATGGCCATATTGTGTACTTGCTATGGTGGTAATGCCCTTCAGCTCTGACTTTGCACATGGCATCTAGGTCTTTGCCTCCTGATGTGTCACAAGACAAGCAAACAAATGAAAGACGAAGAAAGGGGAAAGGGCATATCATCACTTTATTTCCTTTAATTGTCTAAATAGTCATTCAATCTCACCTACACTAAGTCAGACTTCTTCTGGAGACCCTTGAGAGAGAGAGGCACTTCCAGAGACTGATTCTGCCCTCTTGTCATAGGCATCTATTCAGTGACCTGCGTGGCTGAGATGACTACCTATGGATGGCTTCCTTAATTTATTTAAGGAAGATGAATCCCACCCTTAGTCACTTGCAAAGGTCATTCAAGAAACTGGCAGCAGAGCAGGAACACAACTGTGGTCTGCAGAGTCCTAATCCAGAGCCTGATCCAAAATGCACCTCTCCCATGTTCTCCAAGCAGAGACAGCAAAACCTCCTTCCCAAGAGTGTTGTAAAAATGAAATTCCACATCCATCTCCTATCACTGCTGTCCTCCAGATGAAGTCAGAGTTGTTAGATGAGTAAATTGAGGTAGACAGTGAATCCACCTAACCATTAGCATGATGGGAATAAGTGATGGGCTGGCAAGAAATGTAATTTCTTTTCTCCTTCTTGTTCCATGCTTCTGTCCATTGCCACAACTTGTTTCTCCATAGCTCAGCTTAGTTTTAGCTGGGAAATATGTGGGGTAGTCTTCTCCCATTGTAATTGTGGGGACTCAGTTTAGTTGCTTTCCAGTTGAAATGCTACAGAGCATCTGAAACATCAACACAAGGCTGGTAGAAATGATACAAAATCCAGAGGAGACCCACACTTTTCTGGGGAAGCAATGAAAAGACAGGCAGAACATCCCAAAGCATTTCAGGTGGGAATAGATGTAACTAGGCAACGGAGAGGGTGGGCTACAGCTCACAGTTTAAGACATCTTCTTGTAGGTGATTTAGATGATCTACGTGTCGAAGCTTCCATTATAATTAATGGGAGATCTAGTGCTTAATTCAGATGTCTAAGCATAGCTGTTATTCTAGTACTAATTCAGTGCTATCCAGCTCAGTTTGAAAAACCTTTACATTATCACGTTGCAAGAGATTAAAACCATTATGATATTACAATACCTTTTTCTATGGCCTGATAGACCAGATGATAAACTGTTTGGAAGTTGCTCTCTAGTTAAAGCAGGAATCTGTTCAGGGAAGATCCATGCTTCTGTGGTTTGCAAGTGTCTCTTGCAAGATGATCACAATGACCCTTTCTGGCCCCTATATGTAGCTGTTCCATCACTGGGCTACAAATTTTACAGTGCAGAAAGAGAGAGAGACAGAGTGAGGCAGAAAAAAAAAAAAGAAAAATTTACATGGCAACTGCATTGCATAACTAGCAATCATCGTAATAGAATTACTGACATTATGGGCTGCTAAAGGAACAGTTAGTAGCTTGTCTCACTTGTCTGTAATTTACTCTGTGTCTATTTAGCCTTGATGTACAACCTAGGTCAATTGCTGTGCCACTTTCCTATCTTCCTACTTCTGAGTTATAGAGAGAAATGTGTGCCTCATGAATGACTATCTCTCCTGGTCAAGCTTGTCTCTCATGCTGTTTGGCAGTGCCATGTGTTAATAGATAGTGCTGAACAGTTAATATCACCAGCTAATTGGCAAAGCACGTGTGAAGCAGATGTATTTAAATATAGAACGTGGAGGCTGAAGGAGTAACTGAAATGCATAAGTGATAAGAATTTATTATTAGAACAGATTAATAAGCCCACCTTTTTTTTTTTTTTTCCCCCTCCTTCATCCTCTCACCTGGCCAAGTGTATTTTTATTCTTCCCTTTCAGGAAGATTTTATTCCACTGTTGAGAAAATTGTGATGGATAATTTTGTGTTGGCTGTATGGCAGCACCTCGAAGGCTAAACCATTTATGCCGTGTACTGAGTGTATGGTATTTGTGGAGGCTCAGGTCTGTAGTAAAAGAGTAACGACTGATTTATAAAGCGTAGATGAAGAAGGGATATGTGAAGAGGGGAGGGAGAGAGGTAGAGTTGTGTATTTATTCTAATGCATATCAGTTGTCTCAAAGATCCACAATATTAAACCAGAATATCCTGTTCCCTTTAAAAGACCTTTGGCTCAAGTCTCAGCCCTCTGCTCAGCTTTCCACTGCCTTTGCTGTGAGGCCTCTCAGTTCCGCAGGCCAGTCTTTTCCTCAAGTCTAGGCTGCAATGGAAACAGAGGTGGTTTTAGATGTATCCTCACTCCCACATTTATTCCCCATGGAATCTTCCAAGCCAACTAAGATAGTGGCTCCAGAATTAGGAACTGGACTTTTGTCAAGATGCACATCCTTCAGTTCACCCTCAGATGGGGAGGTTTGGGTCTTACATATTTTCCATGGAGGTTGCCTTCCACTCTGAGATACCTGCACCACTTTGTAAGCATCCATTATTCTCACTGAAGTCACTGTGTGTATATTTGCTTTCTCCATTTTGCAGCTGGAGATACTGAGATCCAGAAAGTGTAAGATTAGCATTTTCTTAAGATGAAAGTCTAAGTTAGAACTTAAATATACTGATTTTGAATGAAAAGCAAACAAAAGAATCCATAAGGAAAGATGCGTTTTCCCCATGCTGTTCTACCCAGCCTACCATTGCTCTCCCCACTATTTTACTAAGCGGCTGGTAGCTGGGCCATAGGCACGACAAGGCAATGCATTGTGAAAAATTAGTCGTGCACTTAAATTAAAGAAGCATGCCCATGCTTTTACTTGTTCATGGCTTAATTCTTACTGTCAAGAGGTCGTGGTCCAACAGCTATTGGATTCAATGGCAAAACACTTTTCGTTGAATTGAGCATACAGCCAGGTAAATGGAATTTACTCACTCTTGAACTGGACAATTTAGAGTTAACTCATTTTTCATTATCAGGCTTTCAATTCCAAATGGGTGAGGTTACTCTTTTATTTATTTACTAAATTTAACCATATTTAAGTGGTAGTATGTCTCTGCAAGACATCCAAGCTATGTCTAATCTAGAAGGCCTAGGGATGCTTTAGCTGTGAGATGATGCTGAACAGACACGAGTCCCAAGTAGACACAGATCTCTTCATCCCCACAGTTTCCATGTGAAGGAAATCTGTGTACATGGATTAAATAGGGGGGTGTAACACATCCCTACCTGTCTCTGATCAGGACAGGAGGGGACTTGGACACCGTGGTACAACACGGAGTGTCCATATCCATATCTGTATCCATTGCCTGATCTACACACAGGCTCAGTAGACTTCACCAGGCTCATGAAATAAGGACCATATTAAAATAATTTCAAAAAAGGTCTGCAAAATCTTCTCCAAATAAAATAAAAAATAATATGTAGGTTATTTTCATCTTTAAGATAAATGACTACATCTATGTGGAAAACCACATAAGGATCCAAGTTATCTTCAGTTATACCCATGAGATCACATGAAAATGAAATAAGGGCAGGATTTTCCCAGCAAACTGAAGTTTCTTTGGGTTTATCCCACATTTTGCAACTTCCCATGGTTCAGTGACATGATGTGGAGTGTTATCCATTGCAGGGTTTGCTTAACTGAGCTTGGTTTCGGCACACCAAAGCTCCCCTAAGCTGCAGTTTTTGTTTTTATTGTTTGGGTTCTGTTGGAAAGATATTTACAGTTATTCTAACATTACCCTTCATAAACAGATTACCATTGCAAACTGCACTATGGGGAAGYGGTAAAAAATTTTGGGCAGGATTAAGGTAATCCTAAAACAAGCTAATAAAAAGCATATATAAGTGCTCTATTTTTAAACAGAGACAAGATGAGACACATAATCTCTTTCAGTAAGTTTTCTGGAGTGATAAACCTTTAAATCCAACATACAATATATATGCGTGTTTGTGTGTGTGTGCGCCTGTGTACATGGGTATTTTCTTAAACTTTCCTTTGCCAAGATACAAAGCCCAGCTTGTCAGAGTTACATCATGTTTGTAAATCTCCTCTTCAGTGAAATTTGTCTGACATCAACCTTCAGCTCATGTAAACATAAGCTGTCTTTGGCAGATGAGTGTTTGGGTTTTTCTTTTTTTTTTTTTTTCAGACTCTATTTCTCAGAAGGTGTTTTTTTAAATTATTATTATTATTTTATCAACTTTTTAATAGAGGTAATAAAAGGGACGGGCTAGAGATAAGAATTTAATGTTTATAATAACTTTAAATCTTGCCCTCTTGCTGTCTGTAACAACACCATCACTAAATAAAGGGCAGAATATTTTTCAAAGCTGATACTATAGGCTTGATATTTTTTTCTCTTTTGAAACAAGTGGTTTCATATAGGTGTTTTTCTCCCATTATTTGATTAAGAGCTGAATTTTATCCTTGCTGATGTGAGTGACAAAAGCCTTGCTGGCTTCAGTCTAATGGAAAGAAGTGTTTAATGCATATGATTGCAAGCTCCACCTGAGTAGGTAGTTTCTAAAACAAGGGACAGATCTTATACAGATAAAAAAATGCCATTGCTATATGGGGCAATTTATCCTGCCCCTAAGGCAGAATTGTCATAACTCCATGGTGCAAATTGTTGCAGCTTGAAAGTGGAATTGCTACAGCCCTATCTTGTAATGAAGGTAATTTATATTGGCTGAAAACCTACCCCAGTGATTTAGATCCTGATCTTGTTTACACCAAGGTTGATGGCAAAATTGCTGGTGGATTCAAATGAAAACCAAAGTCAAATGCCATTGAAGCCTCCAGGAGTATTACAACTGACTTGAAAGGCAACCAAGAGAATGGGTGCACTTACGAATWCACTGTCATGGAAATTACTTGAAGGAGGTAGTTCTGCCTGGACTACCACCATATGACTTCATGTGGTCACACAATTTTGCCTGTAGGATCCAGCCGGATTTAAGACAAGCTCAGATTCTTTGCTCTTTTCATCTCCCTGCTTCTTTATGTCTGGGCAGCACACTAATTTGTGTCATGTATGAGGAGTTTCACCACAAATACTCTTAAATCTTTAGGTCTTTTTCTTTTTAATTATGGCTTCCTATTTTTTACTGCCACCTTTTTAATCCTGAAAAGATAATACACTGATCTCAAATCCTGCTTCAGGGTGGCAGCTAATTGCATATTTGGCCAAGCACTGGACTTCCTTCCTTATAATATTTGTCTCAAGTGCTACACGAAAGCAATTTGTGGTGCATTTTACTAGCCAAATGTATATAATATTACATATTATTAGAATGTTATTAAAGCAAAGACTTTTGTTGTTCTCCAGCCAAACATGAAGAACTCTTTTCCCTTGTATAAAGAAGTTTCAAAGTTAAAACTTCCTSCTTCTTCGAGCTTCCAGCGGTGTCCTGACCTTAATGAACTGGGAAAGGCTATTTTTCTCATTCCAGGAAGAAGCTGTAGATATTTTCCATTCTTGTGACTTAGGGCAGGACAAGGTGTGACTACACCGCGTGTGGATACCTCTGAGCTAATTCCAGCTAACTTGTTTGGGTAATGCATGCAGGAGAGTGCAGAGAAAAGCCCAAATTGCAAAGCCTACCGGAGGAGCAAAGTTATAACTCTGCTAAGCTCCCTGCTGTCAGCAATGCCTGAGGAAGCTACTTTCAAGCTAAACGTGTTGCAGTCACATCTTAACCTTGCCTGAGCTGTTCTCTTACCTTTTCACCTCCTTTCAGCTCACCTTCTAGGTGTAGTCTCTGATTCTTGCTTTCCCTGACTCAAACAGTGCAAGAATCTTGCCTATTTCTGGTGTCAGAGTTATAACGGCAGAAGCAGGCATTCATTCAGGACCCAGAAACGGTTTAGAAAATGAGTTCATTTTCCAGATAAAGAAACTGAAGCAGAAAGACGTTCTTACCCAAAAGCTGGTCTCAGGGGGAGCAGAACAGGGGCTGCGTAGAGGGTCTGCAGGCAGGCAAAATGACCTTCACATGCACGGGGACTTGGGAGTAGGACATAGCTGCGGCTGTAAGTGCACAATTATTTGCAGCCCAACCTGTTGCATACCCTCTATTGGGGGTTTCTTTGCTTTTCTAACCTGGCCTTGTCCCTTCACCCTCTGTACCCATTAAGACCAGGACTCATTGCCTGACTCCATCACTCTTCCTATCCCAGTCTTTCCTTCAAACTAGCCCTGTAGCAAGTGCTTTCCACCATTCCTCTCTTCTGGTGGAATTATAAAGAGGTCTATTTGAAATAGGGAAGAAAGGGGGACTGGGAAGTTGTGGCAAACTGCTTAATCCTTTACTTGAACAGCACCCATGTGCCAAACCAGCATGTATCTCCTCAAGACCACATCCTCAGAGAAAGGCAGCCTTGCACGCTGGAGCAGCAACACGGGGCTGGTGTAGGAACAACACAGCCTTTGACCCTGTCACTGGCATCATCCACAACGTGAAGGTCAGCCACTCCACAGAGCCATCCCTGTTCCAGGCTGATGGTTACAGCGAGGGCTTTGTCCGCACTGCTCAGACTAGTCTTCTCCCAGATGGACTACGCACATCCATGCTAGACTGCACATGGCCCACATCTCCTTTGAGTGCCATCAGGAACCTTGGTAACCTACAGATATTATTTTTGCATGTGTGGAGATTTTGAACTCACATTCCTCAAAATAATGTGAGGACACGGCCCACCAAAGAGGTGGACAGGGTGTTGCAGCCACCCAAGGATATTGCCATGGTGTCGGGGCACAAGGACATGCGGTGATGTCAGCAGGTTGAAGACCTGCTGGAATTATATTGGAGAGGAGGCATCCAAAGCTGGTGTGATCTTACCCATACTGTTTATAGAGAGCAGTTCTTGGAGTGAGAGCTATCCCAGAGCTTTGCTCAGGGGAGCTGCACGTTTGACGATGCAGACATATCCCTAGTGTCCATGGTATGCTTTTCAACAACACTAATGGGTCTGTGTCGCTTCCAGCTTAAAGCTGGCTCCTCTCCAAGTTGGGAAATGCCTGGACAGAGTGAGTTTGGGTTCAGAGAGAAACACAGTCTCTGTTTGCTCACCTCCCACAACAGTGCTCCCTCAAACACCAGGAGATATGTGTTGCTGAGTCCTGTTTTGTTTTGGATTTTGTTTTAGATAAGTAACAGGAGAAAGGCTTACAAACCCATCTTTCTGTTCAGACGGCACAAGACTTGAGTGGAAATATGATGTATTTCGCTCATCACTCAGGCTTTTAAACTAGTGTAAAATGACGATTTTGAAACATTAGCTTTTTTTTTTTCCTCCCACTTTGCCTTGACCTGAATTTAGGGAACCGACAGATTCTTTCCACCCTTCCTGTCCCCTGCAAGAAAAAATAAAGTTTTGGATTTCAGCAATTTTGATGTTATTGTACTTAAAAGATCCAGTTGGAAATGCAATGAATATCTTGTTGATGACATCCCCGTGACAACTGAAGTTAATAAGGGTTGTAAAAAGTCATTTACTTCAATTGACTTATTGAAAATGCACAAGGGCTGTCAGTTTCATTAATGCAAAAAATGTTGGAAAAATCCTGCTCTCTTTCCTTTCTTCCTTTCTTTTTGAAGTTGCAAATATGTTACAAATAAACTGCTAAATAGGTTTAATATTTGACATAAAGAATCTTTGTCCCAGATGTCTGACATAATTTATAAATTACTATGCTTACAGAAAGTGTGTTATTGCTRTGTGACTTTACCTTATTTTGTTGTAATGACTCGATATTATTCCTCGAGCAACAGGGAATAAAATAAATCACCAATAACTACGTAATGTCCTGTAAAACACAGATATCAGCACAAATTCTAATCACCATTGAGCAGCGCAGGTCGAGATTCAGTTATATAGTGAAAAATTTAGCATGCCCATTTTAAGGGTCTGTCTTGAAATTTTTTTAAGCCATTCCTTAATTTTGTTAATGTTTTGGAATTGTGTTTTCTAGAGAAGACAACTCATCAGAAGCCACCCTGTTCCCTCCTCTGTAAAGTGAGCAAACTTTATTGTTGCACTAAGTCACTCACAAGGATGAGAAACAATGTCTTTAATGCTGAAGATTTCATCCATGACAATTAGGATTCCTTTTTCCAGTGACTGCATTTTCACCTTCAAATCCCAAAGGTCACAGAGAGGTAATGTTTTCATTAAAACATACCTGCTAAGGTGACCTAAGCCTTAACATAAACAAAGTCTTTTAAATGCAGACACCTGAAATACCTTGGTTTTCAATCCTGGCTCCAGTGTTTGAATCTCAAAGGTGAAGAAGGCATACCAAATTCCTTTGAAGCCCAGTTTTCTAACCCTAAACTACTTACTAGAGGTAGATTTCCACTTGAAAACAATTAATCATGCATGTGGAAATTATATTTCTAGCAAATTTTAAATTTGCAGTATTACACATGTATATGTGTATTTCCAATTTGTAAAGATAGGCATTTTTAAAGTAAAAATATCCCAGCTTTTATTTTATAAATATAGCTTATGTTTTTATATGGACAGGTAATATAAACTTTCCCTCAATTAAGGTAAGGGAGGGTAAGCCCAAGAGTGAAACTTTCAGTAGAGCATAGCCTATTACTGGGCATCAACCGATGAAGACAAAATTGTGTCAGATTTTAAGGGTGCAAATCATCATCAAACTATGTGCACAATTTACATAGATTAAGAATCTGAACCCCAGGTCTCACTAGTTTCTGTAAGGGTGAAGCAGTAGCTTTTCCATGAGCTCTGTATTTTAATATCATCAAAACCTATACAGTTCAGCAGAGGTATCATCTATGCTCCTGGCTGACCCCCAGTCCGTATCATGCTTCCTCCAAACTCCTCCGGGAGGCAGCTGCCAGATTTATGTTCCTTCTGTTTATACAAGGAAGYGGGGTAAGTCTAACCTTAAGGATTTTCTGTCCCCACATCCTCACTGACCTTCTCTCCAGCAACTTCTATTTTTCCTTTAATTTTTCTGGTCTTGTGCTATAAAGTATAAATTCTCTGTGTGCATGTTCCTGTCTTCTTGTCAGTGGATGGGAAGCACAGAGCATTCAAAATCTGTGGTTGTTGATAAATGGTGAATACAGGCAGCAGGAGAGACTAGGATTCAATGTTCCTTCTCAGACATCTCACTTACCAAAAATGTTAAGAATTGCTAAAAATCATGGTTTACAAGGGAAATATTTACAGCTGCAGCAGGACTCGTTCACACTTTGCTAATAAATGAAGAATTATTTAGGAATTTTTCTGCAACTCAGATCTAATCTGTTGGATGTTTTCACCTTTTTATTAGTAGAGATCTATTTAGTGACCTATCTGAAATGAGCCTGGTGGTTATAATTGCTGTAAATTTCCACATTAAACAAATAAATGTCAATAAAACGTGCAACACACCTGGACAGTTTGCTGTTYGAAGGAAAAAGGCACCATGCTTTAGTAGATAGGGGTGATTTTGATGTCAGGAAGCTTCTTTGATACACAATATGTAGGATCCAGTCTAAATGCTACTACTAACTTATGTCTGTGCATCAGGTGTGTAGCAAACCAAACTTCCTCAGATAATGCCCAAGATGACTACCCAGTGGAGAGAAGCACCTTTGGAAAAAACCAGAGAGAAGTGCTCCCTAACTTGATGTTAGCACCTAAGTTTAGGGTCTTAGGTGGATAAAGCATTCCTCTCCTGGCCTCGAAACCACCTATCTATCTCCATTGCCTGTACAGGCAACTTAGTTAAGGGGAAGTTCACATAACATATTTTTAGATATCTAAATTTCTTCAGGTTTTTTTTTTCAAGTGAAGTGGAAAAACATAGCAGCTCATTGAGGTCTGAAAGGACAGGAACAACAGCAAACTGGTGGTCTTCAAACTCAGGAAGAACTTGCTCATTAAAGGCATAGCGTCTTCTTGTTAAATGTATCAAATGTACAGATCAGAGTGTAGTCAACTTTTCCACTTAAAGCTTTAACGCCACTCTTTGCTGGAAAAGCTAATTCTGCTGCTTTGTAATAGCACGGTCTTTGCAGTGCAGCAAATTCCATTTTTGTTCAGTCAAGCCTGAATCTTCAAGAGCAGTAAAACTGCTCAATAATAATAACTAGATAATTATAAATTAAATATTAAAAGTAAAACTGGCCATATCACTGAACTGATGTGCTGTGTAAAATATAGAAGCTGGTAAAACATTTATTATACAGTTAAACAGTGTAATGATTTAAGAAAATAATAGGACTGCAAGAAAAACTGAATTGTGGTCCTGTCCTGAAAATACGTACAGCTCTCCTTACCTGTATATTTGTTCTGTAGAATAAAAAGGGATTGTCCATGTGTTTAATGTCTGCAAAGTTGCATGTTAGCAAATGCATGCAGGAGTTGGGTCTACTCAAGGAAGGAAAATCAAGAAAAATTTAATTCCAAGGAAAGGAATCTAACAATTCAAGTAACTTAAGAAAAGGCTGAGTGAATGCATGTGTGACAAGAATGCCAATAACGGGTCACAGGAGTGTGAAGCTGCCTTGGCTCTTGATCCAAAGTCAGTGGAGGCCTGTGGACTCCAGTGGGGTTTTGCAGCAGGTCCTCAAAGATCCCTCAGAGTAATCTCAACACTCATGAACACTGCCCAAAGAAATTAAACGGGTAGCATGGCCATGACTGGCTTGCTTTCAACAGGTAACCGATTTCTATGATCATCAGTGGAGCTACATCAATCACACCAGCTACAGATCCATCTGGGGCCCAGATATGAATTTCTAATGGATTTGTTACACTGGATGAGGTTGGAAACAATAGGAGTCACTGCACTGGGATGCTCAGCCCTGGCTTTTCATTTCTACTTCCTCAGAGTGTGAGAGAATGAGAGAGCAAATAAAGTGAGCAATCTTAATCACCCCACTTAATCCCCCACTACACGATGCTTAGATAGGTCAGTGACATAGGAACATGATTACACCAGAGCAGACTTAAATATCTACTTTGTGCAGCTGTACAAGGAGGTGCTGAGCTGGGAGTCCCTTGAGAAGGTCTTTGTGAACTGGTGGGAGTAAGCTCAGGTTTGAAAACTGAGGGTCACATATATTCCACAGAAACTATTTGCTTTAAAGAGGAACCTTGGTTCATAAAATGGTTTCTCGTATTTATTTTGATTTGATTTTCTTATAGCTTTTCATGTTCTGAAGGGGGGACGGGACTCTTTGCTAGGGTCTTTTCTTATATGTTTCCTACATTTCACGCTTGCAGTCTCAAAGGCTCTGAAAACAGATGTCTGGTTTTCAAAGCAGGTTTTATTTTTTTGGCAATGCCAGACATTTTACAGTAGAAAATACAAAACAAAAACAAAGCCAGTGACTTCTGATGTCTTCTGTTTCCTTATCACCCTTTGTTATGCTTGTTAATCAGGGTGACTGGGAGTATTTTAAACATTTATAATGTATACATTTCTCCCCCCAAAACATCTGTTTATTTTACAACAACATGAACCTTGGGAAAAAAAAAAGTAGCTGCTATTATATATTTTTTTCAAAGTGAAGAAGTAAACATGCAGCTTTCACATTTGCTACATCAAACGGATGCTATTTATTTAGTCGCTTGAGGCAGGAGGCCTGATCAGAAGAGAATTTCTTTTATGGCCTAAGGTGGTGAACTATTTTTAATAAGAACAATGCTTAAGGAAAAGAAAATTCCTAAAAAACCTCTTCAATCAGTTGGAGAGGAGAGAAGGGAAATCCCCTCTTGTGGTAAGGAAAGGTAATGAGCTACTGCTCCATAACACATCCAGCCTGGGCTGCCTTAACTTTCCTGCGTTGGAGGAGGGAGATGTGTCACCAGGCATCATCTCATCTGAAAGTAAACGTGAAAACACATCACAAGAATCACATGCCGAAAAGTGCCTGTTTCTCCCCATGTGTATGAGCAAAGGTGAGGGCAACCAGATCAGCTCTCGATGCCTGCGCTGGGGACATCTCCAAGCAGGTGATGTCCAACCGCTCATTCTCTTCCACAGCTTTGTGCTTGTTTTGCTCAATAGTGCATGCCCAAGCATTCAAATACTCATGAGAAAATAAGAAATGCTAAAAATAATAAACGCGGAATTTTATTTATTGGCCTCCCACAAGCAAGTGAAATGGCCCAAGGCAGAGGTAGTTGTCTGCGTGAAAATCATCCAGGAACCAGCTCAAGCCTTGTTCCCTAGCCTTATTCAGTTTACGAGTATAGACATAGCCCAAGGTCTTCTTTTTTAAAACTACTTGCCAACAACATGCAAGCTAGAAATTAGAATCAGCTGAATGAAAGCTGATGTAAACAATTTCAGAAACCAAGGCTATTGAACCCATCATCAAGAATCATAAGACTCACAATAAAAACAAGACATAAAGGTTTCATTTTTATATTTTCAGAGTTAAGCCTTAACTTGAGACAACAATATATTTGTTGCTTGGTTTCTGTCTTCAATGTGAGCAATTAATTATGACTGCAAAACCAGGAGAGAGGGCTGATTGTGCACGCAGCCAAACTGAAATACACAATCTGATACGCAATGTAAATATTATAAGAATATGATAGAATTTGAAACTTCAAAATTTCTTTTAGACTGTCATTACTATATATGGGTAATAGAAAAGATTCTGGAAACTATAAACTGAATTTTTAAGTAATAAAAATGTTGGAGTTTTACTCTTTAGGTCTCAGATTTCGGAGTATTTCAAATGGTCTTTTAACCACAATGAAAACTTTGTCTTACAACCACATTTCCCAGAAACTGTTTTGGTTTTCTTCTGCGTACAAAACTCTCCAAATAAACAGATACAGTCTGCTTTGCAACCCATCCCTTTGGTGAGAAAATACACTCTTGCTGTCTTGACTAACAAATAATAACCAACATGTTAATGTGAAAAGACAAAACAAGACTCTGAAATGCTCATTTGGGTCAAAATGAGTTTATTTCCCAGGGCATAGGGAATCCCAGCTGAATTGGTTGCTGCAGTGACACAAGAAACATGCAAACTGTACCCTCGATTAGAATCTGGGAGAGAGAGATAAAAGGTTTATCTGTGTGACAAGAGCCATTTGATGGACTATTAGATGACACTTTTTTATGTTTGCTTAAATCTCACAGCTTCTGTTGCTGCTTTGTCACTAAAAAAACCCCCACACAAATTAATAATCTTGCCTTTCAAGGAAGGCTTTCTGGCAAACAAAAGTGATGAGAGCAAATAGGTAAATATCATCAATATTTTGCTTCGAAAACACATGCAAAGACATGCATGTGTGTGTGTAAATGTTTAGGCACCATCAAACATGGTAAGATGTAAATCTGTCCATGTGTGTTTGTTTATGTGTGTTTGTATTTCACAGGCCCTTTAGCTGGTCAAGATTTTCAAGCACTCGTGTTTGTGAGATGGCATAACCATGGGCAAGCAGGCACTACTGCATGAACCTATGGCCATAATTTGCGATACGGATACATATATGCTGTACCTATATGTGCCCAAACATAAATATATGTGTGTGTATATATTCACACGTATCTCTATGTATACATACACACATAACCAGACTGTCATGAGGTAATGTACTCATGAATATTTATGTTTATATATATCAATACACATATATTTTCATTTACATAATATATGTATGTACATTATATATGCATATGTACTAAATAATACATATATTGTGTGCATATGCAAAAAAATACATGAAAAACTAAGTTTAAATAGGGTTTGACGTATTTGAATCTCCATTTAATGCTTTGTCTTGGACAAGAGGCTCCAGTGAGACACTGTGATGACCTGATGTAACTCAACTGTGTTCTTGGTATGAGTTCAGGGTGGTCACAGTCACACAGTGGGGGACTCAATGAATCAGGTAGATGGCTATAAAAAAGAGACAAGATGATAGAGGAGAAGAACTTGCAAAGTATGATGGGGATAAGGAGTATAGCCAGCTCCTTAATCAGATTTCCCAAATTACCGTATTGCATTTGTTTATGGGTTTAGTGTGGATAAAAGTTGCTGCCTCTTCTCCTGAAGTTCCTTCAACTGCTTCCTATAGCACATGGCTATAACTCACTCCCACTCACTCCACAGTTAGATGTGGAAAGGCCTACAGGGAAAGACGTTTGCTTCAGAGGGTTTCATAAATTCTGTCAAAGGACAATAATCCTCCCAGAGACTAATTTAGCCTTTGTTTTCCTTTAAAAACACAAACCCAGGAGAATTTCCCACACAAAGAAATGTCAGAGTTGAAGTTGCGTATGGTCATACCCTATGTACTGCATCACTAAGCACTTATCAAAGCAGAATTAACACTGCCATCAGCTTTGAGGCATGTGCCTTTTGCAAAATATCATAACCAAATATACCTACAGGCTTCTTCCCTCCACCCATTCTTCCCTAAGCTGGAGTTCACATCCTGCTCTTCAAGATCACGTTCAAGTACATAATTCATAATTGCACTAAGCACTTCTTACTGCTGATTTTCTTGAGTTTTAGTGGTTGCATGACAACTGATCAGATAGGTGGTCCAAGATGACTTTCCACCTATCTGATTCTTCAGCTAGCTGGAAATGATAGTGGCTTCCCAGTATAGCTTGCAGCAAACCAAAAGCTACTCTAGATCACATCAAGAACAGTTTTACCTCCTAAATGGGGTTATGACTCACAGTCTTTTTGAATTTCGATAAGACTGATGACATTGCCTTTGTCATCGCTCCCTCTCCTCTATGTCACCTGTCTGCCAGATGTTGTCTTTCACAGAGACAACCAAGTTGCCTGTTCGTCCTGCTGTTTCATAGCCTCAAGCCAGTGTGGTTTAACTTCCCAGATAGGGCTACCAGGCTGTGGCATCCAAAGATCTAATCCTTATTTGCTTCTGCTATCTCAGAGAGCTAATCATCAGCTAAGGGGCCTGAGGGACAACTGGTCATGGTGCGTCTTCAGCTGTTGCAGCTAAATGGGAACCAGATAGGAGGTATGAGAACATACCTATGTTCTACATACCCATCAGTAGCTATAATCTGTATCTGAGTTACATTTCCTTGGTGGTTGGTGGAGGAAAATGGTCACTTTTAAAACAAAGTTCACATTATCATAAAATAAACATGTAGAATAGGCTGTATTAATGATATATCTTGACTATCAGGGCATCTCAGGAAAATTAGGTGGGATGTAGACATCTAAAAATGAGTGAAGTGAACTCACTCCCCAGTAAGTTGGAATCTTAAGACTTTTACTTGGTTACAGCAGTAGAGAGCTGATGACCAGAAATGTGTTAATTTACAATAACTCAGCTGGGTTAGACTGTAAATTTGTGTCCCAGGTGCTCTGAAATTCTCCAAGCAATGTTTTGCACTAGTTAGTTTCTAGAAGCATCAAGGAAAAATATCTATATAATGTGGGTGTATATATATACGTATACATACACATATACGTACATGTATATGTATATATATACAAAGGAGAGCCAAAAAGCAAGCTAAAATGAAAATGCACCAGAAATGAACTAACAAAAATCACTCTACATAGAGCAAATCTGTTCTCCATATCTACCTTAATCCATGCATTGCAATTAAACCCACTTCTCTGCACCTGAGTCTATTCACTACATCAAAGCCAACCCACTAAAAGTACTTATTTCACAGTAATTCAGCTATTAATTGGCATTTTCCTCCCCTGCTCCCCCCATCCCATCCTTCTTACTGTCTTCCTGGAATGATTTATCATGAACGGTGAAAATTCCCATGTCACCTTGTAGTGTAGAGTAACTGGAAAGTGTGAATGGTGTTTGGAAGGACTCATTGTCTGATTTATGTTATGCCAAAAATAAGCACTTCTGCTCAGGCTCAGCCTTGTTAACAAACTTCTTCATCCACAGGCAAAGCAGTCACTGCTGCCAAATTATGCAGTAATGCAGACTCAGCAGGACTAGTTCTTCTTCAAATCATAATGCCACTGATTTTTTTTTTTTTTTTTTTTTATTTTTTTTTTTACTTACTCTTGATTTACATCTGTTAAGGGTGGGTGAATGGGGTCTAATGACCACCAGAAAGGTTGTTTTTGATTTGTACTGCTGAGTGAGCATCAAGCTTACTATTCCAGGGAAAATCCACCTAAGCCATACTAGACCTTAAAATATACTGGATATTAAAACGACAAACTTTGATTTCCTTTTTCTTTCAACTGGAGCACAAGCAGATGTAAAAAGGGGTTTAAAATATTTTTTTAATGTTAAAAGGTATTCTCATAGGAAGAAAATAATTGCAATGCTAAGGAAATGCATTATATAGTCAAGAATGAAAAAATGCTTGTGGCTTTAAAAATTTTTTATTTTGTAAGCCACCTATCCCTCCCCACTCAAATATTAGCAGTGTCAATGTTAAAAAGTAGAGAGACTACCTACTCACTGGGGCTGTTCAGAGCATGTGGATATTGCAGACTGTGGAGGCATACAGCAATGAAAATGGGAAGGACCTTGACATAAGTGCTTTGAAAATGCAGAGATCACCATGAAAGAGGAATCTGTGTAACAGGGCGAGAGTGATTCTGTATCAGATTGCCGTATAGTTTCTACCACTTCCACTGCAATACCAGTTGCAGAGCCAGCGAGTGGGAAAGCTATGATTAGAGCTGGCCTGCGCTCGCAGTTTCCACTCTCAGGGGAATTCCAGCATTYGGAAATTAGTCCTTGTTCTGAATCACAACAAAGTGTTTTTTCTCTCAGAATTGAAGGAATCTCCAGGAACTGAAATGAAATAATGATAAAAGATTCAGGTCAATGAAAGCATTTAATTTCAGTTTTAGATTTTTTTTTTCTTCAAAACAATTATGGTGTCAAATAAATGCATTTTAAAGTTATTTTGAAACAAAAATAAAAATATTACAGTACAATACAATTGAATGTTATTTTTTTTTTCTTCTGGTAGAAATAGTTACAACTTCATATAATTGCATTCAAAGCTTCTATTTTGATAGAAGCATTTTGTGATAAGGGAAGAAGATGGCAGGGTGGAGGAATTTGAAGCTAACTTCAGCTTTGCCAGGGGAAAGCAGAGACTCGTGGGTCTCTGCAGGAGAGTAGTTCCTAARCTATGTGTTTAATCTGGACTTATACGCTACCAAACTTCATAAAAAGACACAATGGATTTATCTTTCTTAAAATGCTCAGAAGAAATCACTGCTTTTGAATGGTTGCTGCATCACTTTGGTCAAGGATCCACTTTCTAATCATGTATCTCTGGCTTTCTTTTGTAGCACTTTAATGGTTTTAGAGCTTTTCTTTATTAATTGGAAAAAGAGAGAGTTGTTTGTACTGCTATCAGCTCCAGCAAGGTAAATGCAGAGAAGCTATCCTGTAAGAGTAGAGTCACCCCAGTGTAAAAGGAAAGCCAGCATCCTCTGAAGGGTGGTATTGCAACACYGGCACGAACCTGCCCGTCCTCATCACATGGGTAAACAGCAAAGCAATGCCAACCAACCCAAATACCTCTCAGTGAGACACGAACGCTGATAAATATTTGTGGGATCTCTTGATTTGTTTTGCTTTGAAGAAAAGGAGGTAGGTACTTTTGGAAATTGTGTCTAGGATGTAGCTGTAGCGGGTTGTTTATCATTGATTAGAATCTTAATTAATGCTTTTTTGGGACTGGATTTCACTGTAAAGAGGTCATAGTATGTGCTGCTTGTATGGAGAAAAAATGGACCTCTGTCCAAAAGTTCACAATCAAAAGTTTTCAGGTCTGGGCTGGAAAGCGAAAGCGTTCAGCTTCCAAGGGGGCTGATTTTGTGAAAGTCAGATATTCTGAAGGAATAAAAAAAATTATGTTTCAACCCAAAATTTATTTAGAAACCTTCTGCCTGTCCACTGACATTGACAGCAGAGGCAGGAGTAGATCCTGTTTCTGGTAAGCGCTATTCAAGTACCTGAGAAAGAATCATTCCCATCCCTGAAGCTCTCACAGCCTAAGCAGGTGGTTTGTAAAGGCAACATTACTGCCTACCATTCACTGAAAGAAGATAAATGCACACAGGAAATCTGCGGCAGAGGCACAGCTAGAATTAAATCTCCTGAATGCCATGTTAGTATTGAAATGGAAAGGCGCCTCTGCGTTCTGTTTAAGCTCAGTAGAAGTTTTGCTGAATTGGGATCCAGGACTTCTCATCCAGAGACATTGACTTGCCCTGYGCCTCTGTTTCCCTATCTGCAGGGAGAGTAATAATGTTATTTACATCAGATTATCATTTACATCAGGTTAGTAATGAAAATGCTATAGAATTCTATAGCATTTATTAAAATGTTATGAAAGAACAAGGTTCATCCACTACTCATTACTCATTGTGCAGGATTACTCAGAGGGTAGGATTTTTCCTGATCGGATGCCCACCATCCTTTTAACCAAAAGAATAATGTGACTAACAGAAATTACAGTAATGTTGATAGTGAATGACAAATACCTTTATGCTGTGAATTCTTCTTCATATTTTTAAAGAAATGACCGAACGAAAAACAGCCTTTCTGCAAATGTTCCTGTGAACTAAAGCCAGTTATTGCAAATAGGCATAAGCAGTGAATTAAAAACACACACCAGATTTTGATCTCAGTTCAACAAGTTTTGCTTGGGCACAAGTCCATTGGCTTCTTCACCCAACCAAGCGAGACGCAAATCATATGCATGTCAGATAAAAGTGTGCAGGGTTATGTCCATATTAGTCATGCGATAACAGGACAGATACATGTTAGGGTGGAACAGTGTTAGCAAATTATCTCGCAAAAGGCTATTTGTCTTCCTTGGGATGTGTGCCACCATTTTAACAAGTCCGAATAAATCTTCAKTCCTGACTTCCCATCATGGAGACTTAATCCTGCTCGGTCAGTGAAGGGATGCAGGCTACAATAAACTGGTTGGAGGAGGAAAAGCTTTCAGAAGGTCTTGCATTTGCCCTCCTGTGGTTCCACATTTCTGCACTCAGACTCACCAAGGTGCCCAGCAGCACACTGGGGAGAGGGTGAAAGAACGGACTCGTTAGAGATGCCTGCAATCCAGCTACGATGTGGCTGGCTGGATTCCCTTCATAATCACTGGCCAGATGTTGAAACATCAGTGATGTGTTTCATCTTATCTGCTGTAGCAGCAGCTGTTTTTGTGTGGACTATGAAGGGAGCTGAGGGCGACTAGCTTGGGTAGGGTGTGTTTGTCTTGTTGGATGCACATAAATTTGACTCGAATCATGAGTCAGAGCTCCCCATGCCTGGCAACCTTCAGCAGAAGGCAAAGTGTAAAGCCACTCCATTTTACCTGTTCCTGTAAACGGCAGTGGCAGGATGACATGCCTGAGCCCTCTGCGCCACAGGTCCCCTCTCCGTGACAGTAAGAGCATCGTCACGGCAGAAACAGCTGGCATTTAAACTCCCTGTTGGCTTTGCTTAAATCACCACTAATTTGCCCTGAAGTGCACTGGGAGCACTCACATATTCTGTCTTTCAGCAGCAGCCGCAGCAGCCTGTAGCTAAAAGCTGTAGCAAACAGTAACTCCTTAAACTTCTTCAGCTAAATATACAAAGCTGGCCTGCCTACACCTTAAATTAATCACAGTGAGGGGTGAGCAGAGAAGGAGAAAGCATTAGACCAATTTTCCTCTCCCCAAAACTCAGCAGAGTAGAATGGATGACCTGGATCGCATCTGCCCATGCTCACAACCTCCGCCTGCCTGCTGCTTTTAGGTTATGAGCTCTTTTGTAACCAGGCTTTGACATATAGGTATTTACAAAACAAATTTCTGATCATGGGATCTTGCTGTCAGCTACCAAATATTATTTGCTATACTGACTCTAGGACAGCCGTAGACTGAGGAAAATAGCTCTGGTCAACTCCTAACCCTGTTTACTGGAGCAGGACCTAAATTGTGAAGTTTACATATTGTTTAATACTGTGACCTCTGTGCACTCGCTAATCCCTCATCCACCGCTCTGCAGCTTCTTTCTTCTCCACAGCCTCCAGACTAATACCCAGAAAGATGCTTGGATTTCCAAAACTGCAAACCACGCAGCTGTCAAATTTGCAGGGGACATTTTGTTGAGTCAGCACACCACCCCAGCACGACCACAGCTATAGGATCTCTCCTTCCTATGGATAATCACATCTTCACATGCATCATGCGCCTTCCCGCTGCAGCAGGATTTTGATACTAGCAGCAAGATTGCTTCTCGCTCTCAGGGCAGGCTGAAATACAACCAGAGAAAAGACTTTGGAGACTATTATCCAGATAAATAATGTTTCAAAAATYAATGTTTATGTCCTTTGAATCATCAAATTTTCCCCATTGTGATGATTTAAAAAACCCCACCAACTATCAGGTTTTATTGTTGGTGGGTTTGTATTCAGGAATATTTAATTTGTATTATGAACTCAGGAATATTCCCTTTTAGCCAGGAATACCCAGTGCTTCACTGGTGCAGACTCAGAGTACGGGCTCACAGAGAAGTAGAGACGACATAAATCCACAGTGTATCACTCCTCTACAGTATCTGCACACTGACGTGTACTTATCTTACTGCACACACAAGGTATCTCATCCCTCTTTTATGGAGAGTTTAGTTCCTTCACATTCTTTCTGCACGTATCGCAGGCAGTGCTCAGGATGGAGCTGATATGTTGAAAGTTCCCACCCTAGCTACATCTTAGTCATTACTTGTATAACTGTACCCTAAAAACCCCTGCGATGAAGATGGTGGAGGTGCACTAGTGTATAGGTAATAGGGGACCAGAATAAGGTGGTGGCACTTTCCTTCCCTGTAAGGCTTCTGTTTCAGCTGGAAAAAAATGGGGGGACATTTGGAACGACACTTCACCAAATCTGAAACGAAATTTCAGACAGTTCAAGGTGAGTTGAAGAGGAAGATCTTTCCTGGAGGATATTCACTGAGAGAGAAATCAAAGCAGGTAGGTACGTAGATCCCAGGTCAAAATGGTTGTATATAGAACCCAGATATGTGTGCCCAAAATAGAAAACCTGGCAGTGCCTGTCATGCAGAATTTCTCTGGGAAACACTGATTCAGCAGTTCTGTAACATGCGTAAGGAAAAAAATGTGTCACTGTTTCTACAGCTAAGCTTATTGGAATATCTGATTATTAAGAAATACTGAAAAGAAATTATCTTGTAGTCCTACTAGAAAAGAATCTCTTCCCTCCAAGAAAGTGCCTTTTTGCCCTTCCATCTTAGAAAATCTTTCCTCTATTCTAGGAAACAGCGACTCTCCTCCAGGAAATTCTGCTTTTTAAACCTCAGTTTTCCTGAAATGTGGCAAAACAAAAATGACACTAATTTGAAAGCTTTGAAATAGCAGTTCAAAAGGAAATGTTTCATTTGGAAGTATCTTATTAAAAATCAAGCAATTCTCAACATAAATACTTTCCAGGACGAAAAAAAAAAAAAAGGACTCGGCCTTATACCTTTCCTGAAAAAGAAAATCATCGTATTTAGGTAAATAATTGCCCCGTGAATGTTTTTTTTTTGTTAGTTGTTTGTTTTGTTTTGTTTTTTTTAAACAGTGGGTACAGTGCTAAATAGGTGTGCAGGCCATGAATAAGTTTGATAGAAGATAACCGAGGGCAAATAACACAGAAAAGGGGAGGGGAGGCTTTGAAATTAGATTGTGTAAGATGTTAGTAGGAAATATTAAGCAAAGGCCTTTCCTGAAACACAACCATGTTAATATTGAAATTGAATACCTTTTAAATGTAAGATGCACACTTCACAATATAGATTCTCCCAGGGCTTTGATTATGAGGTGGCAGGAACAAGCCTATAATTAATATTATATGGTGATTTCTATTTAAAGCAGATTCTTCCAAGTGCTGTAATCACCACTACATAAGCAAGTTGTCCTTCAATAGCCAAGAAGGAATTAGGACCCAGAGCAAAGGTAAACACGCAAGCCTATTTAATTGTTGGCAATTTTTTTTGCAATAGTCTAATTGAACCTGGAATTTGGATATTTCTGAATAGTTTTAGCAGTTGCAGGTTAGATCCTGTCTTGAATCTAGATCCTTTTCATGTATCAGGTCAACATTTATTCTGTATAATGGAACAGAATTGTCTGGAGGGAAATGATACCTTCAAAAATGTTTGCTCTGTACCTTTGGCCTGAGGCATCATCTTTGGAGACCAAGCCATTTGAAGCAAAGAAATAGCCTCTAAATGGAGCTGTGAAAATCGYAATAACATCTGGCACGGTGAAACAGAAATTAGTAATTATCATCTCCCAACAGAGCAATGGGAACCAGCTATTCTCTGTCCATCAAGAAGAAAATAATTAATGCTTAAAAAAAAAAAAAAGACATCTTAAAGAGGGCCAAATTAAATTTACCTAATCAAATGCTTTAATACAGGGAAATTTGTCTGGATCACCATTTAACTAAGTGGTTATTCAAATGGGTGTGTAGTATTTAACATGAATTTGAGATACTTGCTCCCTTTACATCCCATTCATACAACATATTCCATTAGTTAATTATATGCTGTCTTAAAAAAAAAAAGGCATTTAATCCGTTTCACGGTGGCTATGTTGCTCATCAAATGCCTAGAACAGTTAGCATCTTGGTAAGGGTATTTTGTCATCTTGTTTGACCTATTAAATGATAAAGGCCAAGGGACTTCTCTAAAGTTATTCCTGCTTTAACTGCACTAGATCCTGACCTTACAGCAGAGATCACTCTAGATTTGAAAATGGCTGGTGGTAAAAGGAGTTGTTCAAATATTTAATTACTCTCATTTGGTCCAGCCTGTGTTTGTTCAGCTTCCACTTCCACCTTTTGGACCTTGTTATACCCTTGTTTGGAGAATAACTATCGCCCTTCTTGTCCATCATTGATTTTTGGTCAAAGTGTAACACATCCTGTTTGCTCGGGTCCATGTTAGACCATTCAGACCATAATTGGCCCTTTTTCATGACTCACCTCTCCTGTGCTCTTTGTACCATTAATATATTTTTGTCAGCACTGACTTAAAGATTTCTTGCAGGCGTGATGTCAAACAATCATTTCAGGCCCACAGTGCTTAAAAGTGATGCTTTTTAGTCAATTACCTGCTCCAGTCATCTCTGCGTAACAGGCCAAGAGCTTCTGCACTGTCCCTCATTAGACTTCTCTCCAAAGCCAAGACATGGGATGTTCCAGATACCACATCTCCTTTCCCAGGCAAATTAGTCCTGAACAAATAACACTGGTCTAAACCAGATTTCTAAAATGTATAATCCCTTCCCAACGGTGTTCTGTTAACCTCTGATGAACCTTGCCCCCTTGTTTGGACTGTTGAATCTCCCTTGAAAGAGAAATGCTACTGCTGTTCGGAGACAGTGAGTCCGTTAGCGCTGGCAGAGGTATTTCCTGAAGATCAGCTGTCTGATCCTAGTGGGGGTATTGCATGACTGAATTCATCTCAAGCAAGCCAGAAGAATCCCTTTTGTCTCAAACTTTGACCTCCTGTGTGAATGACTTCCTATTTAAGCAAGGGAATGTCCATTCCACCAGAAGAGGGACCTAAGGAGGTAGTGGTTAATGCAAGAAAGCGGACATTTATCTGAGCTGCAATACTCTGAGGACATAATTTGGATTTCAGGTGGCCAGAGCTTTTGCAACAAAACCTGTCAATGTATTCCTCAGTATGTCAGGAGCAGTATCTCCAGGATGCTGCATGGCCCGAGACATGGAACACCACTGGCAGAGAGGTCCTGGCAGAGGTTCCAGGTTGCTCCCTGAAGAGTTTGCAGGGAGCGGATGGGATCAGTTTTAGGTCACCTGGGATTATGAGACCATGTCCTTGATGGCTCTTCACAGATAGGTGCAGGCCTGAACTCCAAAACCTGATTCCCTCCCATCGTATAAAAGTTCACATCTGAACATTAGGGGTTTTTTCAAGGGGAATAAAACATAGAAATATAGCACCGCAGTCAAAGAGCAGTTATGAAAAGATAAAACACTTTTCACATTCATGCCCATGGTTTCTTTTTTTAATTCTTTTTGCTAGCTTTTTTCATTCTGACCCCTCTACATTATAAGGAAATTCAAAACGACTTTAAAATATGCTTTTAAAAGTACCAACAAAGTATGAATTAATCCTTTAAAAGAAGGCATGCCACATTAGAAACCTCTGTGCATCATTGATATCATAACTTAGATTATTTTAGAATATCCTAGGGCAAAAACCTGCTGTGGTTTCTCTGAGCTGGCAGCGCAGATGGAAAGGTAACAGTTGTGACCAGCCTTTTTGGGTATGAAAACACATGAGAGAGCTGTTTTCATTCCTCCATCATGTGACACAGAAGCGGTCAAGTAAACTTTAGCGGTTCAGTCTGCCTACAGTTTTTAAAAATCACTTGTGATCTGCAACATAGATGAAATAAAACAACACTAAACTTTCAGTGCCTGCTAGTTAACATAGCCGCCTTGCCAGCTCGTGGCCAATGATGCTCCTTATTTCTAGTTTCTTCTCCTTATTAAAGCTACTAAAAACCCATCCAGCATTTTCCTACCTTTACGTGCTCGTGTCAGAGATCCCACGTTAGGCCCACAGATGCCAAAAGGAGCTTGCTCCATAGGTTGAACATTGGATGCAGCAGATCATGTTTCTCTTCCACCAGAGTGATAGAGAGGTTGTTGTCCCAACCAGAAGTAGAGGCACGACGAGGCTGGGTGTTCACAGAGCATTCGTCCTGCTCCAAGTGACATAAGAGACATCCTGAACCTTCTTCTGCCTGCTCTGGCGGGTGGATATCTGTGTGTTGGTGTGTGTGTGCCAGATGGGAGTGTGCTCCACAGCGTCCTGCTGCAGCCTTGGCCTCGGGAAAGCCCCCTCATCTCTCCCAGGCTCTGTTTTCTCTCTGCCTCCTGAGAGGTGGCCGCACTGGACAAAAGAGTTGATACAAATAAGAATTTTTCCCACTGAAATTATACAAGTCGGTTGACTGGAATGTTTTGTGAATTCATGCTGATCAAAGAGATTTGTTTCAATTGAGGGAAAAAAAAAAAAGGCAGTAGGAAAATGGGAAAGGGGTTTTGGAAAAAATGTAAATGTTTTTTATTTGGATGCTTTCGAAGTAATTTGAGGTGATGTTTCATTTAAAAATATACTTCAGTTTTATTTAGAGTAGAATAAACATCCTTTCCAAGGGCTCAGAACTGCAACATTTCATTTCAGCCTGGAAAAAATAGACTTGAAATAAAACTTCTTCTTTTGCTGCTGTTCTTCTTGCTTTCACCTCTCATTTTTATGTCACTTAAAAAAAAGAAGTCAGAAACACTATGAAAAAAGTAACTGTAAAACCCAGAAACGGTGAGATCCAGAAAAAGCCTTTCTGGGTTCCACATCTCTTTCCACATCTCATGTATTTATATCGAAAACTGTTGGGCTTCTTAGCATTTTTCATTATCTAACTGTACTCATGTCTATAGCAATGGTGCATGATCTTACAGGAACTATTTGCTAGTAAAATGAGAACGATATCTCCAGGTAAGGGGAAGACAATTTGCAATTTCTGCTACTGATGGTGTTATGTCATCAGTGGAAATCTGAAAACCCGTGCAGGCTCCTCTGAGAAGGGGCCACTACCTGTGTATGGATCTTGCATTTTTTTTACAGAGACCCATGAAACTCATTTTCAGTAGCTTTCCTCTTTTCTTTTCCCTGCCTGACTTCCAAACAGGAGGTCAGGTCAAACTTCTGGCTGGTATAATAGCTAATTACACCCCCTATTTGGCCTAGGATGCGGGGTGAGGCATAAATTAGGACCTGATAGCTTAGTTGGTGCCGCAGCGGGTTATTAGATGTGTGTCAGCAAGCAAAGTTCTGATCAAAGCTCACAGCGAGGCAGCCAGAGGTCGTGAAGCATGGCTGGGGACTAATTGCTGGGCTGTGCACTAAAAGGAAGTTTGCAATGAAAGGCCATTAAGCTGCAGCCTTTCCAATCGGCAGAGCAAAGCTATGGAGAAATGCTGATTGCTGAGCAGGCAGGGAAATGAGGGGGTCCGGCGTGGATCCTGCTCTGGGTGACGATGATGGCTCACCTCATTTCTAAAGGGCTTCCCTAAGGAAGGGCAGAATCTGCTCCTAAATGTCAGTCCTAGAAAGGGCTTGTTAACCCGTTCTCTTAATTTAAATGGGTTGGTGAAATGAAGCGAACCTTTTTTAAGAGCTGGCACTTACAGAGAAATTTGGCTGGTTGTAAAATGAGCTGGCAGCAACAAAACTTTGCTTGTAGGGCAGAGAATGGTGAGGGCAGAGGGTTTAGTCAGACACTTGAAAAGCACACCAAGACCTTTGATTGACATGTCTTACAGCCATTTACAGAAAAAGTTATAACAGCTTTCTATTCTCAGAAGTTTTCTACACACTCTGCACAGCACATCAGCCGTATTTTGGCCATTTTACAAAGGGGGAAACTGAGGCAAAATGAAATAAGCTTTTTTTTTTTTTTTAAACACTCAGATTCCCACGGGTCAGACTTCCTGGAGTCCACATGACATAGTTAAGCTGATTTGAAGAAGAATGAATAACCCTTTCCCTATTTTTTTTTCCCTTCTGCTGCAGAAGTTAATCACTTGTGACCTACCAGTCACATCTTCAGTCTTGTTTCCTTTCAGGTCTTTTTCAGAGCTCTCAGAAATTTTCCCAGTTAAACCTTTCTTGAGGATGGTATTCATCTCAATTTCTTTCTCCTCTTCCTCGGAAAATTTTGAATAAAATAAAATAAATTATGGCTTTCTGTACATTCAGTGAAGATGAAGACAAACACTTCTATTTTCTAAACATCGGTATAATTTTTACGTACGTGAACAGTTTAAATGAACTAAGGATTTAAGTTATAACATGACACAAGACCTAAATAGCAGAGACCAAATATTTTCATGTCTGTTTGGAAAGGGCATCTTGAATATAAACAATGATAAATAGCTAAGAAATGTCTGGTGGCTCTGGCCAAATATGGATTATCAGAACCAAAGTTGGAATTTCCACACAGAGAAATTTCTACTCTGTCAACATTTATTTTCAGTCTGGTTTGGGACAAAATGTCAAATTTATGGGGAAAGGAAAGGAATCTCATGAACGCTTCAGTCAGAAATGTTGAAATGTATTTGTGTCACTTTGGCTCCCAGCTATGCTCTTGCAAAGTTAGAGAAATTGTAGCTTAGATGAGTCGTGTCCAGCATTTCTTCATGAGTTTTTTGCCATAACTACATTTCTCATGAACCCACGTGTCCCAGCTCAAGGAACGGTTTCTTGATTCGTGAGTCAATATCCAGCCTGCTGGGCCATGTCACTTAGTCTAAAATGAGAACTGCAGGAGGGGCAAATACTGTTGCAGTTTTAGCTTAGAAAAAGCTCTTACACAAACTCCCACCTGGCTGGGAATCACTTTTCACCCCTCTCTCCTCCTTTCCCTTGCACCTGGCTCACATTTTCCTTTTTCTCTCCCCTACCTGTCCTTGGGGTAGGACCTGAAGGTGTCATTGGCAATGGTAATTATTGACTGATATAATGTAATTACCAAGGCATATCACCAGCCTGCCAATGAAGTCATACCTTTTAAATGTACAGTTTATTATTTAAAGGCATATAATGAACCTTAAAAAAAGTAGGCTGTGGCTGTAGTTTTCTTTCTTTGGATCAAAGGAATTGTAGTTCCATGTAAATGAATGAATTTAGGGAAAAAACACTGAAATAAAGATTAAAATCTCTGTGTGGTATTTCACAGGTGACACAGAAAACAAGAGCAACATTTAATAGCTTTCCTAGCTGCTTGCAAACTATTTTCTTTTAAAGAAAATCMCTCACTGTTAAAGCAAGAAGGGAAAGAAAAATTTTGTTGTTGTTGGATTTGTCTTTTTCTTTCCCTTGGTATTGAAGAAAATGAGAAGAGAAATCTGTTTCATGTCTGTTTCTGAGCTTTTCATACAACTTAACTAGATTATTAGAAATGTTCAGTAATAATATGTAGATGAAAGGAACGTTAACTCTTGAGTCTTTATTATGATTAAGGCTTGAAGTCATTTGAAAATTGTATGTGGAACATGATCTATTACATCTTATGGCAAATAGGAGCTCATATATTTAGGCTACAGCTAAAGAGTAACATCTGCCTATGTATTGAAGAACTAATTGCTAGCAAAAGAGAAATGAATATGTTTGTGACTTTGTACGGTAAACTCGGCAGTAAAGAGAATAAGGTCCTGATGTGGAAAATTGGAAAGTCAGTTGTTCTGCAGAAACAAACCATTCTTCTGTAAGGAGTAATGGAAGAGATCTTTTTCCTTTTTGTATCCTGAGACAGGAGGCAAGCCCAACACTATATGATTTTAAGGTGAACTTCCAAACCCATAACTTATGAGTTGGTTTCAATAGATGTTGTTGGTAATACTGCCAACAGCATAGGTGCTCTGGCAACAAACCTGCTCCTGTTGAAGTCAAAGGCAAAATTCCTTAACCTGTAGTATCCATCTTGGTATTTACATATTTTAGAAATGAGCCAAACCCCCAGATTTAAAAGTAGTATTTGAACTTCCCTAAATTCAGGCTTAACTTGTTACTGGGCTTTAGGTTCCGCTTGCTGGGAAGTCAGACTGATGCCAGTTGAAAATTTCAGATCTGGATCCAGTTTTTGATTTAACATACTCTCAACACTTCAAGTTGTTCAGTTCCAAGAGTTTAGTTCAGGTCTTTCTATTCTCAGTTTTATAACTTCATACATGCAATTGTTTGAAGTCTCTAAAATGATTAATGTGCATGCAACCCTGTGAAAACATTCTTTGGTGTTCCTGCAGTTTGTGGTTTCATACACGAGAATAAGAAGCAAAGAAGAAATATTATCCTTTGCTTGCACTGCAGCAAGTACCACTAGTCATGTAAATACAGCCCCAAACACAGCAAAAATTACTCAACTGTGTTTGAAACACTGTTTGCGGAGCTCAGCCTCGTTTTACTAAAGCAGCTGTTGGAATCCTATGTCTTTAAATAAATAATTCACTTGTATGAGGAAAGAAACCKGAGTGAATTCTTCAAGTGCTGTAAGCTGCTATCAGGAGAATCACAGGAAGTGTACWGGTTTATTACCCAGAGCCTTTTCACAAGGCTTTGGCAACACAATTACTTAGTCATGTTTAAACATCTCAGTCCTTAGGTGTAAGAAGAAATCATGGTTAACAGATAGGTAGATAAAGCATATATATCTGGAACTGAGGAACCATAGATATGAAGTTCAATAGATGTATATGTACACACAGCATTCACAAATATGCATAAATACAATCCATAGACGTTCTGGAAAACAGCAATTTAGAAAAGACCTCCAAACAACATAAAGATTATTTTGTGCATAACACCATTTTCTGTATAAGTTGCTAAAGTGCAGGATACAATTCTGGCATGTAGAATCTACAGGTTATAAAGTTCGAGTAGAAGGTAATGCTATTCAGATACATGACGTCACTAAGACTGATACTGAAATAACGTGCAATTCTGGTATTCATATCTAAACCAGGATGTAGACAAATTGGAAAGTGTTGATGACTACACAATAATTTGAGTTCAGGGTCCAAACCAAAAATGTCCAGTTCTCAGTGAAGTTCTTTAGCCTCTGCTGCAGACACTCATGCAAGATGATTGTAGCAGTCTCTTCAGTGCTTAAAATTTTTAAAATATGACTGCTGGTGATCATTTCACTCTGCCATTTGCTCTTCTAGTGTAGATATATGAGGATAGTCTTTCCAGTTGCTTCTGAAGTTCAACCCAGAATGATTCATGTAATCTCTTATCTCAGTTAGATGGAGGCAAAGAAGTTGTTTGACAAGCCGATCAACTCAATGACAGCTCCCAAGTCCATGGCTTTTCCCTAACCCTGCCAATATACCCCATAGATGATGACTATGTGTACAGGGCAGAACAGGGTCCATTGGCAGTGGAGAAGTATCATGATAACGACGGTTTCCAGGTTGAAGCTGGATCTTGCATGTCTAACCTAGAATAAAAAAATTACTGGACTCTATTGTATAGGCACATGTTGAGCAGGAGGTGAACTGTGTGGATGGATAAATAATTTCCCAGTCTGCACAAAAAGTGGTGTAACACCCACATGGAGAACATGAAGAAGTTGCAAACTTATAAGGAGATCCTCCCAGTCAAACAGTATTCAAAATTATAGATGAGTCTGCAAAAAAACCCAGCATGGACTGACATCTTCATCCACAGCCAATGCAAATCCTGGACCATACCCAGGTATAAGGTAAGACTGCCTGGAGCCAAAGATATCTCAAAACTCCCAATACAGTCAGCATTTCCTGACCCCACTCTGCTCAAACTCCTTTCCCACAAAAGAAAGAGCAAATCAATACCTAGTTAGTTTATGCATTTATGCACGACTCTCTAATGTCAGACTATAGATACATTTGTGGCAATGCATTAATATTGACATGGACTCCACTAAAATATTAGTGAAGTATTAGAGGTATTGAGGACATTGAAATTACACAAATGTGACTATGCAGAAGATAAATCATTTCGAGCCTGTTTAGTGGACTCCAAATATTAACACAATATAGCAAGTCATGTAAGCCTTCATATCCTTCAGCACATCTGCTCCTGTGTGTAAGTGATGGATAGCTTTTTGTTCTGTGTGCTCTGTGTGCTCTGGGTTTAACTCACTATTGACAGGTTATTAGTTTGAGCTACTTAGTTGGAAAGTGTCATTTTAAATTCCTGTTCGATGTGTGTCATGTCTCTTCCTTAAGAGAAGTTATAAATCTTGATTAAAATCCTGTTGAATGCACTGTTAGGGTGCCATTCTGGATTTACATTACTGGAAACGAGAACAATATTTGATGCTAAGATACCGGAGCGAGGACGGGTCTTTATTTGATGTGAGTACAGCTCTGGCAAAATATGTGAGAAATACCCTGCATTGTAAGTCCCCTCGACATTTCATCCCTCCCCTCCCACCCAGAAAGTCAACTTCCTTATTGGAAATTTCCGTTCTCCCAAAGCGTCTCCCCTGCAGGTTTGCACTGGTTTGAAGCATATCTAACCTGGCAATTGAGAGGTTTGTTGGGTTCACACGCAGCGCAGAAAGCAATTTTACTTTCATACTTGATGTTCTTGTGCACATCTGACCAGAGTAGCCGAGTGCACAAGTTGTAATCTTTCCAAAAGCAGTAGGTTGATATCAAAGACTTTGCAGCGAAGCAAGGAATTGTGGCAGTACTTCAAGGAACAGGTTTGCAATTAACTGTTAAATACAGATTGAAGGAACGCCCCGCTTGGTTGCTGCAGGCTTTCCTCGCGCGCCAGCGATGACTGAATCTAAAGCACAGAGCATGGCAAGATGATAACCTGTTAGCAGGGGGAAAAAAATGGGGGAGAATTATTGAGTAGTTGATAACATGCAGGCTGCTTAATGGTTTCAGAATATTGCACAAAATAACAAATCAGACCCTCTGAATTACAATTCTGTTGACAAAAAATGAAAAGGGAGGGAAAATAACCAACTCATATTGTGTACATGTGAGATTTCTTTTGAAAATCAAAGCAAGCTCCAAATTGCTCAGCCTACAAGCTCATTCAGCTATCGAAGGATATTACGGATGACAGTGCACATAACTTGGAAAAAAAAACGAAACGAAACAAAACAAAACAAAACCCTTTGGTGCCAAAAAAAAMCCCCAACAACTCCAAAAACCTGAAATTGCTTTTATATTTCGCAATGTAGTCTGGGGTTCAGTGTGCTCAGTGGTTCTAGTTTTAGGACAAAGCATATGGAACAGAATATTTTTATTCTGTTTTCTGTCCCATTCTTTAATTATTAGACTTGCCTGTTTGCACTGTCAGCTCCTATTTGGACGGCAAGCTCCATTGTGCAAGGGATGTCTTTGGTGTATAGCACTTCATAGCATGACCAGACACTGATTTCAGCTTGATGTGGGTACTGTATAGGAGGCCATGATTTAAGATATGGACCAGGCGAAACTGGGCTTCCAAGGCTTCAYTTCTCTAGCAAAAAGAGAGAGAAAGCCTCAAGCGAGTTTCTAACTTCATGCTCATGGTGATAGTTTTGCTTATATCAAAACCTCTGTCCTTATTACTTGTCCTTAGTACTTGTTACAGTGTGTCCTATGCTACTGTGAACAATTTCAGTAAATAAGAGTATCCACCTCTTTTCAGTGGTATGTCCCAGTGGATGAGCATGCCTTTAATGAGAATGACCATCAGTGTTCCTGAAGGGCTTTGAGATTTTTGTAATGCCACCCTTCTATGTATCACCGATCAAGGGTAAACCTAAGATCTGAAAATGTAAAACAAGAGCTTTGATACTTAAAGATTTTTTAGAYATTAGACATGACCAAACTCTTGTATTTCTGTGACTAGCCACTCCTGAGGGTCACAGAGCCTCACTGTGTGAGCAACTATTACATTTGAGTGGAAAGGAAACCTTTGGATGCATYAAGAATCACAGAGAAATAGGACCTGAAACAAGAGTTTGTTCTTGTAGATGTTGCTCTCCAGACTAAACCCAACTTTTCAGAGAGCTGAGGATTTGTGAAGGATGTTCAAAACCAATTATCATCGGCAGAATTTGCAGAGTTGCTCAACATGTGTCAGGTTTTGGCACCAAGTTGTTAATGTAATTTGCTTAAGCAAATAGTGTTCCTGTGCAGTTCATGATTTGGCATGAACMTGAAGATTAGCACTGAAAAAATAGAAAAGTGCTATATATAGTGAAAAGGTATGGTGATTTCTCTACTTTCAGAACTTGAAAATAGCACAGATAAAGAAGGGTCATAGCTGGCCCTGCTTCGACCAGGATGTTGGACTGGACAATTTCCAGTTGAAGTATCCTATGACCATCCAAGAGGTTGTATATAGGACTGCCTGTTGTGCCACTGGCTGAGCTAATGGTCAGCCTCACCAGAAAAATGAAGTCAAATTTGAACCACGTCCTTCAAAGAGCAAACCTCACTGCTTTGGCATTCACATTCCAGGAAGCTAACTGATTTTCTGCCATTTGTTCAGGAAAATCTCCTTTGAGACAGCAGCCTCCCAAAGTTATTTCTGAATGACAGGTTTCTTGACATTGTTACTACAGGCAATCTGCCAGTGCAGTGTTCTGCAAAGATCAGGATTTGATCTCTTCCTCTCATCCCATTTTTGTGTGTCTATTCCACCCCTAAGTTCTTAACCCAAGCGGTGTGTGCCAATATCAATAAGTAGCACGCACACTCACCACCTCTAGTCCAAACTAGGCATTTGCTGCATAACTAAATGTCAATAGTTGCTGATATTTGGAATAAGCTCATGCAAAGAAAGTTATTAAGTGAATCACTCAGTTCAGGCTGTACCTTGCACTCTTGCTTTCTGTGGAAATACTTACTTATAATTATGTTGAAAACATGAGTTTTCAATAAAACCTTTGACTTTTAAGTGTTTTTATTGTTGTCGGCATCAGTGTTGATGGGTAGATTTACCATTTAGCTCAATATAAAATGTTCTTCTAACTTTACAGAGCTTTATTTTGTTTAATCAGCGAAGTCAGCCAACTCAAGCCAGGGAATTAATTGGAAATTGCTAACAGCAAAATTCAAGTTGAATTCAGGGGTTCTTAGGCTCCAGCTCTGCTGTCTATCAGATCGGATGCTCAACTGCTCTTAAAGATCCAAACTTCAAAACTACTTTACATCCTTGAGTGGAAAATACAAATATTCCCAGTGGAGCTGAGGTCTGGTCATGAAGGAAATGATTAACACAAAGCTTTCATTTTAATTTTGTATGAAGAAGCTCTCTCGTGTGCGAATAGGAATAGCAACCTGGTACTGGTTAGAACAGCCCTTGGGCTATTCTGCCAAAACATGGGAAACTGAAAGAAGGAAGAAGGTGGAGAAAGAAAACCCAGGGATGGTACGGAGAGTGATCCTATGGGTCAAAAACAGTGAAGAGAGCAGTTTAATATGTGATTATTGTCCTTCTCCATTTGACTGAAGTGACTATGTCTCGGGACCTATGTCAAAATATTTTTGCTAGATTTGTTGTGTGCAAATGTACATGTGGAAGGAGCTTTATGATCCAGAATTAGTTTTATTTCCTGATCTCTCTCTCTCTCTCTTTTTTTTTTTTTTTTTTTTTTTTTTTTTTTGATATTACCATCAAAAAAAAGTCTTGGTAGATTTCTGAGAATGAAAGATATGAGGGTAAATGGACTCATGTTTTCTGGTTAGAAAGGACTGGTCTGTAGCATTTTCCCTTTCAAAATTAGATCTTTCCCTCCATATTTAACCTGGAGGTAGGGATTCTTCACTCTTTTTTTCRTGGGAGTAAAATAAGGCAGAGACCAACCTTTTAAATGCTGGGTGAACTACAGGTATGGAGCAGTCTTAAAAACATTGGCCCAGCTCTGAGCCTGAAAAATCTGACCTTGAGCACTGCTGCAAATGCAGCTTGTCAAGTAGTGACTTGTCTAAATGCCGGTAAACCAGAAGATCAACAAGCACTGTGGCTGCAGGATCCCATGGTCTAACCTCCCTCTTAGCTGCAGCCTCAGCATGGGTGTGCCAGGAGACAGCAACGTGAATGACCTACAGCGAGCCCTTCATGGGGGATGCTGTGAGGCACTTGACCTTCTCCTTCCTCAGGCCAGCAGTTTCACCTTTGCTTATCAGATCACAAATACCGTGAGATGCTTTACCAAAGTGGTGTTAACTTTTCCAGAGAACTTTTTCCAACTCATCATGGTCATGCAACCAGTGTTGTTAGCAGGCTAGCTTGGGTGAAAGGCAACATCACTAGAAGCTCCAAATGGTGGTATATGTAGCTAAACTGACAAAAGGCTATCAGATTAAAAAAAAGTGTATCTTTTTCTCTATACACACACACACACATATATACGGCCAAAACCAATGAATGCTATTTGTTTTTCTGACCAGCTTTCTTTAACTATTTAACTATGAGGTTGTCCAGGGGCTAAAGCCAAGAAATTGATGTCTAAATGCCTATGCAACGTGCCTGCATTTCATGAAGTTTGAAAACTGTTTTGCCAACAGTTAGCCTGAGATAAATGGGAGGCTGGAGTTTTAGATCATGTTCCCAGTCACTTGCTGACTGCAGCCAGTCACTGAATTGTCATGTTCCGGAGATTGCTTTCACATTCTTGTGAATTAGTGTAGCGTGCGTCAGCATTCCTTAAAGGTATCGTTCAGCTCAGAAGCTTTCAGCCTGTTACGAGCTCCGTCCTCCTCTGAGCAGGAGTTCAGTAGATGCAATACCACTTCTTGGGGGAAGAGAGTCATCAATCATAATCATGCCTTAGTCTCTCACTGGCAGAAACAGTGAGAGTGGTATCTATTGACTAGACTTTCTAGAAGGAAATGGGAAAATATATTTAAAGACTGGAAATTACACCAGAGTACAGAGTTTGATCTCTTCTTGAATCTATTTTTTTCTCAGTTCAGAGGTACCAGGATTGATTRTGTTGGGCCATCTCAAATAGGCTATAAAATAAGGTCCCACAGAGGGTGAAGGGTGAGATGCACAGCACTTAGTTTTAAATATCAGTAGTGCTCGCATCCACAGCTGAGCTAGTCTCCCTCAGCTGCCTTTATTGTCGAGGTGAGCAAATAAAGGTAATATTGGGGCATAATTTTTCACATCCTAAAGTAGCTGCAAAAATAAAGCAGTTGACTCCGTTGCTTATCAACGGGTCTAAGGAAACTAGCTTAGATGCAGAAGTCTATATTAAAGATGCCCAAGCTATTACCATTTTATACAAGGGAAAGTGTCCCCTCCCTTCCTGAAGTCATTCAAATTATTGTGTGTATGACTTCTTGAGAAGGGCCCTAACTACGGGCAGTAGTGAGAAAGTAACTTCCTATCCTCTGGAAGCAGTGTGGTTATACTGTACAAAGAGGTGGAGAGAGGAAAACATTGATAAGTGTTGGAGAGAGGAACAGAAATGAAGAACAAACCAGGCAGAACCTAATTCTGCAGCGTTGTAATTATAGCATTCTAAAAAAAAAGTTGGGACTCCTAATAGCGGCTCCATGCATGCTAGAGCACTTCTGGGTTCAAGCAAATTATCATCAGTGCAAAATGGCATAGGTGACATTAGAAAGAGACCTTGGAACAAGACCCAGCATGCCCCTTCCAAGTGAATGTCACGAACCCTGCAATAAGATCATGATTTTTCTTGCAGCTTGACCTCACTGTTGCAGACGTTGCCCAACATCAGGAGGAAGGGTAGAGTACTCCTGTGCCAAATATCTTCTGGCCTGGAGACTACAGACAAATTTCCTAGGAGATGGAAGTAGCAACAAGCTAAATTAGGAAATGAACACTTACGTTTTCCAGTGCTTAGACAAGTGATCTAGCCTAAAGGTTATGATATAAATGCCAGGGTGACTCTGCCAGTCACAAAGTGGTAGTCATCAGTGCTTCTTCCAGGGCTTTTGAGCTTGTTGATTCATGTCAGGAATGCTCTGATGATGCCTGACGGTCTGGCCTCTTCATGAGACCTAGGCAGAGGAGCAACTCATTGTAGACTGTGAAGCTGTCTAGACACAAGCCAGTGTGGTTCTACCCTGTCTTGCCAGGAGAAAAGCAGTTCTGGGCACGTGTAGTCTTAAATGCCTGGACAACTTAAACCAAAATAAGTGAGGTGAGGCTGAGTGACCTCTAGTGTTAGGAAGAAGATTTTAGGATGACAGTTTGGGATTTGGGAACACAAATTTCTTTCAGTGTCTCTGACTGAATGCATGGAGATGGACACCAGTCTCCACAGTGCTGTATGCAATTGGCCTGTCTCTGACATCAATGGGAACATACTTATCTCAACACTGAGTGATTTTGAAAAACCCAAGCCTTGTGATTAGGCAAAGCAGATATAGGGATCATTTTGCCCACTCTTGCAGCAGAACCCAAGATAAATGAGATAATCTAGCAGGAAGCAGCAAGATGCCCCATGTTTGTTTTGAAACTGGCTGAAGTCCAGGAGACTGCACAGGAGGAACCATAATGGACTTCAATCCAAAGGCTAGAAAGAGACATGACCACAATACATGTATGTGAAATCTCGGTGACCTCTACAACTACACACRGGCAAGGTCTGAAGGTTTTCATATGGTGAAGCATCAGCTTTAATAYGCAACTGCCCTTGGAGCAGTAACAACCCTTTCTATGCTATTTTGTAGGGAGTGGGCCCTRCTGCTATTTGAAGTGCATGTGGATTTTTTGGGAGGCAGAAAGGGAGAAAAGTCTGCAGAGAGGTTTTGCAGGGTTTAGAGTGGGTGCTGGCTGTCAATAAAGCCATTTAAGGGCATTCTGGCCTCTTAAAGAAGACATGTTTCACCTTCACCTTAGAACAATCTCAACCCACCTTCCCAATGAAGAGGAGAAATCCTTAGTCCAACATCACAGTGCCATGAAGGAGTAAATGCAGGGTAAGTAGAATTTGTCAACCTCTAGGTTGAAAGTTCACTTATATTTCTTGCACACACTAAGTTGCCTGAGTTTTTTTACTTCCCACATGTTTCTAGTTGTAGTGGAAGGGACTGTGACTGAGAGCCAGTCCTGATGGACTGCAAATGAGAGCATGAGTGTGAGGAGAAGAAAAACTCACAGCAGCTGCAAGCAGAGAGCTGGGGTCTGAGACCTGTCGGAATTAGGTAGAAAGGTAAGAGGCATGGTTTCTGTGCTRAATCAATTTATTGAGAAAACTATTTATAGAGAAAAAGTTCAGCTCTAAAAAAATGAGACTGACATTTTTATGCTTTGGAAAGGGCTTTTTAATGCACTGCTGGGCAAGCTGAGCCCTTTGACATGCCTGGTTGGCAACTGGGAAGACATGGCTGTGCCTAGACACAAGGGACATCAGTGTTTGTTCCTCTGTCCACACTGGGGCTTCAGCATCTTTCATGGAAGGGAAAAAGAGCTTTTAAAGAGTGGTAGTTGTGGGTAGAAGCAAGAAGCAGGGAGGGGAAAAAAAAGAGAAAAGAGCTAAGATCACCTCATAAGAAATGACTGCGGTTCCAGTCACTTTGATGAAACTTTATGAAGCTGAAAGTGTCCGTTCCCTCAAATTGTTGTCCTCTAAAAACGTGCTGGGGTGGGAAAGAGGAGGAGGAAGAGTTGTGATCTTAGTATTGCAATAAATCATGTAACAGGCCTTTTCAACCTGGCCCTTCAGTATTTGCATATTARGCTTAAAAGAAAAATACCCAAAATTATGTAACAAATTTGAAATATCTTTCTTATATTACACCTACCAGAACATACAACTGTTGATTTCTCTGAAATACCATGAAAAGAGCATATATATGACACAATGTTCTCTATCCAATATGCTTAGCATTCCATATAAGGAAGCTTGATATTTTCTAATGGAGGTTTGACATTCAGGGTACTATAGTTTTCAAGCTTTTTCCATAGTTTAAGGAATTGAAGGATGAAGAACAGAAAAGAAAGAAAGAAAGAAAGAAAAAAAAAAGAAAGACAGGAAAGAAACCCAAGATTATGGATAAAGTCACATGGTTTGAGTAACAGGTATATTTTGAAAATGCCAAAAATTTAAAATCTCAGGAGCCGGAAGCTCTTACCATGAAATTTATGTTCTTTTTGTTGACCAAACTGGGTGCTYTCATAGATAAAGACAAAGTTTCAATAAAGCAAAATAAAATTGTAAACAAATGTAACATTTAATACACAGTAAATGTTCCTATTTCAAACACAGGGAAATAAAGCACTGTTAATATACAAATTTTTTTTTAGAGCAAGAGTTTTGCTTAGTTCTATTTCAGCTTTTTCCTAACAAAATAAAGGCCAAWCTTCCACCACAAGGTGTTCTAATGCTTGTGAAGAATTTGGGAGGGAGATTCCCTCCGCCATTTCAAATGTTAAWGCACAAGGTGCCAAGGGGAGAAAAGCTGATCTCACATTTGGCAAGTCTGAGCATATCCATCATTATCAAGATGAATCCTAGTTTTGCAGCAGAGAGATTTCCACCACCTACTTTAGGTAACCAAGCACAGAGTAACCCAATTAAACAGACGGAGACTGCCTTCTGCCAGATCGGTTCCTGAATTTGGCTTGCTGGATGGCCAACACAGTGTTAACAGAATCGGTAACTGAGGAGGGAAAAGAGAGGGGACAGTTACAAAGGGAGGATGACTCTTTCTGCGTCAGTATGTATTWTGATGGTTTGAAGTCATATTGTAACTACCTAATCTACCTTGGCACTTTCAATTGGCAGGAGAGTGGCACCTCTAGAGATGCTTGCATTAGATGTTCTAAAGATATGCTTGCACTGGGGCACCCAGCAGCACCTCCCTGTTCCCAGAACATGGCATGGGGCCACAYTGCATCCTGACCCAGCAGTGCACCGCCCTCCCCTCCCCATGCCTGGTTTCCAGGAGAAAAGAACTCTTCTGTAGAGTGCACAACCAACATCCGTGGCCAGGACCCCATTTTGAGCCATCAGGAGCTGGTATCCCAAGGCATGCCGTGACAATGTTCCTGCTGCCAACTTCAGACATGGCTTGAAACACTTCCTGGAGGAGCCCACTCCCTGGGGCCAAGCATCCCTGTTAGCAATCTTACTTGACTGTTGTCCACACTACCACATCAACTGTTTAAGTTTGCAATGCAGTTTATTTTGATGTAGGAAAGCTGATGTAGGTCTGGTTGTCCACCTCCCCACCAAGGATTTCTCTCTTTCACTCTCTTCAGCCCAAACAGATAAACCAGCTCATGCCCTTCTCAGCAGGACTGCCTAAATCTCAAGAGGATAACAAGAGTATCAGCCTGATACCCTTGCTACTCAGGAGAGATGGTGCTGTTCCACTTCTCCATCAGTACTGAACCATGCTTGAAGTGAAACATCTAGTCCCTAATTGTCATTTCCCTAAAGGCCACAATGCATGTGTGGAATTAACTATCTAATTAGATTATGCGCCATCATGGCCCTGGCAGGATGAAATATTTTGARCGTAAGTAAAACAGCTGTATTATGACTTAGGAGTAAGGTAACATTTTACAGACTTTTACGCTACAACAAAGAAAGATAAGTGTGACATGAAAGTAAAAGTCTTTTATCTGTGTATGTCTTTGAAAAGTCAGTCTACACAGACTCAAAGCATCTGTTAATCAGATTATGGGCCATATCCTGCTCCCAAAACAGTTAATAGCAAAGCTCTCATTGATTTCCTCAGGACAGAAACATGCCCTAAAGGAGCACTCTACTTCTTCATAGACCTGCTTGTTGGAGAAACATTTGTACTAGTCACAAAGGCAAAGCAATTTCCTGGAAGCAGAGACTCCTACCTGCACTCTTACCAACTCAGGCTATTTTAGGAACTGAAAAAATTCCATCCAGCATTAGGATTACATTTTCAAAAATGTTTCATTCATGTTTCGCATGCTGCTTCTATGCCACCCATGAAGGAGGGGGAGTTGTTTTTTGATTCATAGGAGTCACGCTTTCTGTGGATCTTTTTTCCCTGTTACATCTTCTCTTTCCCACCTTCTTATATTAACTGCTGGTCTTGAGCCCCTGGTAAGATGCATACTGGGAGGTGAAACATTTGTACCAATCTCCATAGAGGTGATGGGCACTGGGAATGCCTGTCCACATCAGACTGCAGGGTCATAGCCGATGTTCATGTTGTTATATCATTCTGACAGTGTTACAAGCTCTTTACTGCTTTTGTTCCTGCAACTACTTCTTTAAGGTCATCCTTTGTTTTAGCACTTCTGGCTTAGTTCTAATTGCATGCTTTTGTATTGTATTCAAATCTTGTCCTTTCTTATACAGCAATCAAAAAGAAGCAATTGCTGCCTATATGTAAGTTACACAGTTTAAGTTACTTGAAGGGTTTTGGTCATTAAGTAACAGTAACATAACCTTCATCACCTTAGCGAAGAAAACCCTCAAAATAGAGATTTGGATATTTCCTTGCAGAATGTGTGATTTTGGGCTCCTCCATTACTTAATGTGGTTTTTTTTACAATGTTCCCATTGTAAAAGGGGGATGATTTCTTTGTGTTTTAGTCCCCAGAGTCTGATAATTGGGTGCTTTTGAGACACCTTACTGTGGACACTGAAAATCAAGAGTGATGTTGGAAAATCTTGGTCACAGTGACTTGCGCTCTGTGGCCTATCCATTTGCGGGGTAAGGTTATGATGGTACAAAGAGTGTTTTGCCATCTTGGAATATAGATCGCCTTCCAGCCTATGCAAAATGCAGCTTTGTTAGCTGTTCCTTCAATGCTGCCCATTCTCCTGCCCACCGTGACACAGAGGGACACTTCTCCATTCCACTTGCACTAGGATCTTTGCTGTTACACTTTGGGCTGCCTCAAAAATATGTCAGTAGTTAATTTTGAATCTATTAATTCCCACAGCTCGACAGCGGCAAACAAGTTTTCAAGGGCTTCCTGAGTACAAAATCTGGACTGAAATCTCTAGCTATATAATTTCATCAGCAGGAAGTACCTTTTGCAGACCTCACTGCTAGTCAGATAGAAACCACAAATTCTGCTTCTGTTGATAAACCCCCTACATTAAAGACTTCAACCTTCAACAATTTTCAATTCCAAGCAAAAACCCTGACAATTTTATTTCCCATGTGCTTCTCATTTTCCAAGAGAAATGCAATGTCCTCTCCCACTGCATATCAGTTTAACTCAGCCCACAACAGCAGTGAAAACTTTCGGAAGCTCATTTTCCAGAAAGCTTGTTGCTTTACATTGGCTAGAAACAACTTCTTCCCCTGCATCTGTCCTGAAACTGCAGGTACATTTAGTCCTCTACAGTGTTAAATCACAATCACGCAGAGGCTTTAAACAAATTKCCTTCAGGCTGCTCTGTTTCCACACCAGCAGCCTCTTTCTATTTCCACTTGTGTTATGGAGTCTTTGCATTAACATAAATGGGAACCAGGACAGGCTCTATTGAAATTAAACTAATTTCTGTTACTGTCTCATACAGATCCCAGCCTTAGTCCCACTTATTATATTTATATAGTGCCTGTATTCCCCTAGTACTTAAATATCCGAGGACTTTTGGGGACTGCATTAAGCCCCGTGACTAATGTATGTCACGTAAAAATCCTATATGCCCTTTATGAAGTGCTGCCATAGAATGGGATCTGGTAAGCACAAAGGATTGGGCAGTTGCCTTCAAGAAAACATTATGAAAACCTGAATTTTTGCCTTGAATCCTACCATTTCTAAACCTGAAGATGATTGACTTAGTGCTGTAAGGAGATGTCTCCATCCAGTCAGGACCCCAAATCAGCCCTTGCTTGACAAAGGAGGGGGAACATCTCCAGTGGATGGGGGTCACTGATCTCAACATAGATGTAGTGGGAGATGAATAAGGGTAAACATGGTTTACCTAGGATTTAGGCAGTATAGAGTTTATTCACTTCTCACTGCCTGGCCTACAATCCCAGCTGGATGAGTTATGTTCCCTTTCATTAACTAAGTAGACAAGTCTGCCCTCACTGTAGTGCAGTGGTTAGAGCACTTCTGAAGAGCGTAGTAAATGTGTGTTCAATTCCTGCTGAAGCACAATCTAAGCATCCATTTCCCTGAGAAAGGTGTTAACCTTTATCTCTTTAGAGAGTTTGAGGTGCTCTGTACACCCCACGTAAAGGTGTCTAAAAAATGATTCACCATTCTCTTGGCAAGAAAGCCTAAAAGAAAACATTGCTTTTTAGTGATTAAGGGCTCATTTGGATGGAAAGAGTCCTACATGTCAGTCCCTGTGTCGGAGACTGTTTTTTGCATATTGTCTGATGACTGTTACATATGAAATGACCAGAAATCACCCCTGGAATATGCACTAGCATCTAGGCTGCTTTCTGATCAGAGGCAAGCTATGTAATTACTAAGCTCTTAAATCATGTCCTTGTGTTGTTGCTCAATGAATCCTGTGGGGTTTTTTGTTTTGTTTTGTTTTGTTTTGTTTTTTCTTTCTTTTTTTCTTTTTTCTGCAGGGACAGTTTCTAAAGAAAGATACATCAGCATACGCCCAATCCTTCAGTCCACCATCAATTAGCCCATAGGTTTCCAAGTAGAGTCCTTTCTTAAATGATGTGTGTATGGGTACACAGAGGGGAACAGTAAATCTGGTCTGCCAGAGTGGTGAAGGGTGAGATGGTCTGACAAGAGCCTACTGGACGAGTGGTCTGACAAGAGCCTACTCTGCTGTGGAGGGCACATGAGGGGTGTCCTTTCTTTTCTGTTTTAAATACTCTTTCTTCTTTTCCATTTAAAGCGTCCAGGTTGAGAATCTTGAAAGCATAAAGGTATCTCTTCACAAACATAAACAAAAAGTCTGTGTCCCATCCTAGCAGTAATGGTCTGAAATGCTCCACAGTCAGCGTCTCGGTACTTTTAGGTATCTATATCTTGCAAAACATTTTGAATAATGATTGGGCTTGTGGAAATGGTGTAAAACTGCCTTCTTTAAACACTGACTGGCTTCTGAAACCTCAAAGTTCTTCTTTCACAACATTTTTGGATGCTTCATCTTAGCTCCCATGGTGGCAAATTTGATTTGTTTTTCAATAGCTCATTTACTAAACTTAACAAAAGGGATGGAATTTTTGTGTCTTTCCTGTGTGTACTGAAAGGCTTAAATTCCTTTCGCGGATGCATGAATGTACCTACAAACAGTCAGAAATGTTCAAGGAGGGGACAAGAAAAGGTGATTTATTGGAGGGAGCAGGCTTATTTATTTGACTGTCTTTTTTATTATTGATGTATTTTAGGAAATCTACACTTCTTAGACTCCTTCCATTGTCAGTCAAGCAAGACTCTTCCTGAGGGTGTTTCTGAGATGCCATTTGCTTTGCATGTTTCGAGTCACATTTTGGCAGTGGCAGCATGCATCTCCCATCCGTAATCCTCAGTACGCTTGAGCTGGGCTGTAGGGAGGGCTAAAGGGGCTACATTGCCATCTGTAGGCATCTGACATCCTGACAAAGGTGACTTAGTTTCTCATGCGACTCACTGAGCAGAGAGGATGGCAATGTGGGTTTTCTTTTCAACTTTCTGCTGTTTGTTCAGACATACATGTTCTTCCYTGTTTCTGCAAATAAAGTGGTTAAATTAAAGAACAGCCCCAGAGAGGAGGCAGGGATGTAATTTTGATGACTTTTGTGGTCAGTTGTGCACTAGCATTGAAAGGGAGTTGGCTGTGGAGCTGAGTTTTTTCAGGTGTTCTGACATTTGAGTTGTGATATGAGTTCAGGTAGATGCGGATGTTAATGTCACTATATCAGGTGATAATCTTGGTTTTGAGTGATTTTGTTGATAAGAGATGGGTGCCTTTGAGTAACCTTAGAACAAACCTCAGGTTAGGTTCATGTAATATTATATACTCTGGTATCTCTGATGCAGTTTTGTGAGAGAAATCTGGAATTGTGTGTTCTGAACCGTAAATTCACAAATAGTGATTACAAGATGGGATTTTGCACCAGATTGGTCTCTGGCTTGTCTGGATGCTGGTTGGCAAATACAGTCCAAAAGTTTCTTTTCTGGCCTGGTGCAGAAAAACATTAATATTAACAGAAGGTGGAAGGATGTATTTGACCTGAAAAGTTTAATAGCTTTCAGCCTATTTTGAGCTGTGTTGGTAAGTTTATATTGCTTTCATTATTTGCATTCCTGTAAAAGCAAAGCTGTCCACTTTAGGCTCACAGACTTCTTGCTTTACATGTTGTGGGTGGGACTTATCTTCTCTCACTTTAGCCGTCTAAAGGTTAGGCATCAAAGCTCGCTCTCTAGTCTATGAAGAGAGGTATGCAGCTTCAGAACACAATTCATGCTGCCTATTTTAGGATAAGGTAAATGGTCTTGCTGACATCCCACATCTTTTCTCTATTTACAGTGGTAATAGACCAGGTGATTCATGTAAGCTGAAATTCAAATCATCTACAGTGAGATGACTGCAGCTGAACTAACCCCTCTCAATTCCCTTTGCAGTCCATGGAGAGCAAGAGTATTTTGGGCATGACTCATCCCACCTATTTGAGACATCTATTTCAGAATAAGATGTCTGAATAAGATCCAGTCATGAGGACTAGCTCAGGTGGAGGCACTGACTTTGAACTTTGACGTTTACTCAGAGGAATCTTTTCCTAAATAACTAAATTTGTTTCTAATTAAAGATAGGAGAACTCAACTTGATCTTCTATGTAAATATAAACAAAGATCACAAAGATACAACTAACCTAAAATGAGAACTAAGACAATGTAATATCAGCCCAAGTGTGGATTATCTGCCAGAACAGCTTGAGCACATCCTGAAAAATGTATTTTAGCCTTTTGGTAAACCATTAAGGACCAGCTGGGCTGTTACTTTTTTATCRTATCGAAACCCCTCTAGAAAAAAACCTGTGCGTTTTTGCAAATAAATATTGAAGTAGCAATAGAATTAGTGTCTTATTACCATACAGAAATTAATTTTATGGAAAGTACAGGAAATATACCACATATCTTCAGTGCCAGACCACCCTTTAATCATCAATCCAGCTTCCTTCTAAACTACCTGGTAATACCAGGAAGATATTCCTTTCTGGTGATCTCCATGGCAAGGCATAGAGTTAATATCAGTGGTCAAAATTAAATATTTCTATTTGTCTTGGTTGAAAAAGGTGCATTTTAGTATTTTTTTCTGTTTTACCAATTAAAAAMCAATGTGTTATCATTTTTTTCCATCTAGAGTTTTGGTTTTATTATTGATTTTTTTCTGGTGGAAACAATTTTTAACTGCAAAAATAAAATTTCTCCAAGCTAATCTTTTCATATATGGAAGACACTGTACAAGCTCTTTTGCTTCTCTCTACCCAGGATATATCTGTTCCTGACTGTACAGGATAGTCTTTGGCTCAAAAGTTAATATTTCAAGAACCCTGATAGACTTTTGCAGCACCAGTCCCTTTTTCTGATCAAGGGATTCATTTTGACAGTTTTAGGGAGGCATATCAGGCCCAGTAATGGTGCTCGGTTTTTGGAACAAATCCAACACTTTTCTCAAAGTACTTGAACATGCATTCACTTTTTCTTTTTGTTTCCTGTAAGTCTGCTTGCAGATGAGGCCTCTTCCCTCCCTTTCGAATGCAGGAATGAAAGGACTTCTCCCATATGCAAACAAACAGGAAAACTTCCTTCACGGTAATATTTGTAAATATTACTGCTCCATTTGCATCTATACAGCCATATAGCCAAATCATCATCATATTTTTTTAACCCTAATGTGATGACTAAATTAGCTTTCTATTTGATTTCCCAAGTAGTTGTAATTTACCTCCTTCAGCTGTGTCAACCATTTTGATATTTGATTTCTGGTGTAGTTTGGGATTTAAGGAGGGATATTATTGGGCAGGGTCTGGAGCTTTATTTTGGTTTTGTTTCTTTGTTTTAAAGGGGAAGGGTTGTTTGCTTGAGGTTGGTTTTTTGTTTGCTTTTTTTAATTCTTATAAATAAAAGTCTTACTATTTGACTACACACTCCTGGTACCTTTAAAGCAACCAKCACCCTTTAAATTTTTAATAGAAAAGGGAGTTGCTTTGGTTATGTACATGTACAACTAAGGAGCTGTTGCCTTAAAGATGCATACAGAAGCAAAAACTGTAATCTTCCTTCCCACACTCTCATCCTTTGACCCAAATCAGTAAACACAAATTAAGGATTTAATCTCATAATAAGGAAATTGTATCTTTACAATGGTCAATTGAGGTTAGACCCTTTATAGTCTTCTCCTATTTTCATATCTCTGCATTGTTTTTCCTCTAGACATATGTCCATTGGAATGCTTTAGTAAAGCATTGGCAGAAATCCCCAGAATAATCTGTCAATAGAAGAATTAGTCTCATTTTGCCCTCAAAAAGATAAAAGTGTTGCCTCACTTCAGAATTGGAGATATCGAAGTATGGAAAAGTCAAGTGACTTATCAGATCACCTAACAGGTATTTTGTAGACTTACAGGAGATTTTGGAAGACTAGACTTTTATGTCAGCTCTCTGGCCTGGGAGATTTGAGCTGATCTTTTGGGTTACTAGAATTGTTATTTAAATGGCAMGGTTCTCTACATTGATTTAAAATCTGTAGAACACAAAGCCAGTACATAAAGCATGACCTTGGCYGAACTTACAATCTATCTAAAAATATGAAAAGAACACAACAAAGCAGAGTGACATGTAAGAATTAATATCCAATGTCGTGTGTAAAATATTATGCAATATCACTGTAGCTATAACTGTGATGTGAATGAGACAGTGACATCTAACCAATAATATTGTTTGATTTTGGATGGGGGAACTGCACAGGGGAGCTGCGGCATCCTGACCACAGGACATCCATGACTGTTAATGTTGGCGAAATTTTCAGAGCAGAGAGCTTCACAGAATGCTTTAACTATAGTAAGAAATTACAAAGTAGGAAGCGAAGCCAATTGTCACTGACACAAACTTGGCCCTCTTGAATTCAATAGGCATTTTACTAATGGTTTCACTGTAGGGAAGAAGTTCACCTCCAGGATTTCATGGAAAACATGGGCACTAGGGGTTGGAGGAAAGACGTCAAAGAAAGAATATGGAAATGGGATGCAGACAAGCCAAGCGGGAACATAAGTGGAGATCTGTAGGGAAGTGAGTACCCCATCCTTGTTTTAAACRATAAAGTAATTTCTCATATTCATAGTTGGAAAGAGGAGCTTTTAGAGTGCCAGTGGTACTCTAATTCCTTAAACCATGAGGCAAATAAAAAAAAAGACTTCAAATTTTTTATTTCCTATATTTTCATTATTTGTAAGGGGAATGAAAAGGGGATTTATTCATGACTCTAATGCTTGGATCTGGCAATCATGCTGCAGGGCTTGGGTACAGAATTTGCATTGCGGATGCCTGTTCTCATGGGAAACCTGCTGAGTATTGAACTCATTTCAGAGGTCCTCGTAGCTTTCAATAATTCATCCAGCTCGGCCAGAACACCACTCAACGTGCTGGATTTTTATAAACCTTCCTTAAGTTTGTGTGTCCTTCAGGATCCTTGCCTCATATCTTTTTTTGATCTCTATTTTTAACTGGACAACTTCCACACCTGATATCACAGGTCTGGCCAGAACACATAAAGCCTAAGGTCATCTCTTGTAATACTTTTTCTGCATCACTGGTCAAGTATTAATCCAGAGAAAGGTACATGAATCCTACAGTATCAAATATGAAAGGCAAATTGTTGTCTTCTCATTATGTTTCCTCCTGATTTCTAACAGTTGATGTGGTCACCCTCTGAAGCATGACATTCCCTGACTCTCCCTATCATAACTCTGGGTCATACAAAACACCCTGTCCCTTTATCATGGTGTCCTTTTGTCTGTTNTTTTTTTTTTTTTTGACTTTCACCTTTTTATTTTCACTGGATGTCTCTTTTCTTTGTTGCAGAAATAACCAGATTATCTGTTCTTTCAGCTTGTAGGGTCTACTCCAAAGCCCATTTAAGTCAATAGTTTCTTTCCTCCGACATCAATGAGCTCTGGATGAAGCCCAAAATGAACATGAGTTAACTCAGTTTGATAGGATGGGTATTAACTATACTGATTGCTACTGGAAACAAATTTATGAGCCTCTCACTCTAGGAGCCAACCACAATAATTTTAATTATACAAAAGGAAGTATTTCTTGTGTAAAAACATTCCAACTACTTCCATTTCTTTTAAGCTACTTCAAAAGTGGGCAGAACTACAAAGTAGTATTGAAAACTCAGGATGGGGTGGAGGGGTATTTCCCTTCCTCTGAAATTCCTCCCCCATATATGCATACTGCTAAACCATCCCTAGCAGGGATTACTTTTATCTCCAGCTCATGAAGAAACTTCTGAAGAGCTTTTTGCTTTTGTCCTTGGAATACACCACGTTGTGCAAAATGGCATGTGAAACTCTTTCTTGAAGAAGGAGCTCGAACGTCTCCTGCCATGTGCTTTCCCTCTCCTTCCTTTGCCAGTATCAAAGTTCCTGTTGTGCAGGATATAATACAGGATACCTGCGTCTCTGTTCAAGCATTTCAAAGTGAGCACCCCACTGAAGATCATCAAGCTACTGAAGATGTACGCAAACCTGCTAAATTGCATATCCTGCATATCAGGTGAGTAGATACGGCGAATTTATCCTTCATCTGTATGTAGCTATGCCAGTATTTTTTATTGGAAGTTTGTATCTATCTTCTGGGAATCTGAACAGCTTAGTGTCAATAACCATACCGGTTTGATCTGAAGGACTGTATTTCAACACATAAGAGAAACAAAGAGTGATAATTTTCCTCTATCAGCCAAACTGTACATCTTTCTGTCAGTACTAATAACAGCCATGGTCCCGTGTTTGAACAGAGGTTCAGGTTACTCAAATTCAATTTTGCTTATGACTGACATACCCTCCAACAGATCACGCAGCATGTAATACTGCAGATCTCTGCCTCGGTTCCCTTCCTGTGCAATGGTGCTCCTGTTTTAGGCTGTAAGCTAGGTTAGGGATTGCTTTGTCCTTCATGAACTGCTTCTACTTATCAAGGTGGGACTCCAGTCTCAGTTAGACCTCTGAAAGTTTCTCTTCCTTTTTCTCTCATTTGGTACTCTCATGGCAATGTAKGTGAAGAGGAAAGCAGGAAGGAGTAGATTTTTTCTCCTCTCACATCTATCTGCCTTTGTTCATGTGTATGTGGATGTATAGCATATATAGTAAAGGTATTGAGGAGCATTCTCCCGAGATGTTTGGGTCAACGTCTCTCAGCAGACCATCAAAACAGTTTCTATTCCATGGAGTGCAGAAATTCCCATTATATAGGAAAAATCAAAAAATCTACTCAGCTTCTGTGAAGAGAATCCTACTTCTTTGTACTCACGCAAACCCAGAACAGTGCTATCGCCTTATCTTTCATCTGATGATTTCAAAAGATTTACCAGAATTTAAGCAATGGAGCATTGCTGTGTCCTGGGAAGCAGGCAAGTCTGGGGATGGGGGATTATCCCAGTCTCTCCCCCTTAACCTTGTACCGTGGGACTGCCTCATCTCTTCTCGCTGGCAGAAGGAGCAACACCTTTACAAGGTAAGCGTGGCACTTTCTCTACTGTTCTCCTTTGCTTCTGAATGAAGCCCAGGTCTGGAGGCAACAAGAGGAGGGATAGAGGCAGCCATGCAATGTTAAAGGCAGGTATAAGAGGTTAAATTGTTGGTAGGAAGGCTGGAAGAAGGAGCTAAGAGCTTGAGATAAAATGGCTGCACCATGAGGCTAGTAAATATTCCCCCTGTCTTTTCTCCAGTGAAACTCCAGAGGCATCAAAATGGTCTTGGAGGAAAACAGGCTGCTAGGAGTGAGCGCAGGAATATCCTGCTACAGGTCTGGAGGTAGATATTTGACACACATAAGCACAGAAGAGCCCTTGACTTCCTAAGGTAACGCAGGAAGAGGGGAAAACACAACCAGAGCGTCTTGACTCTTATGATACTGCTAGATGTGGCTAGTCATCCTGAATCCTCTCCCCTGCCAAAACAAACGGAGTGCTCTGACCTCTTAAATATATTCTGCTATAAAGATAATATTTTCCACAGATAAGAGTGCCATATGCATTATATATGAAGCTAGAACAGTCAATAGTCTATTCATGCTTTCCTTCCTCTCCGCTATGTGAGACAACTCTAAGAAAACAGTCTTGATGTAAATGAAAATTAAAAGAGATATAAGGAGAAGAACCACATAATACAAACACAGAGGTACTGGTTCAAGGAAAGGTTTTACCCCCGAGAAGCAGCTGGTGCCTCGCTTTCCCTCAGAAAAACACTCCCACTTACAGGCTTTTCAGTTTTAGTCTTTGGGTTGTAACAAAGCTCCCTGCTGTTATCTTGTTTTGCCAAATACCTGCACTGTAATAGAAGGAAAGATCCACACTGACAGGGATGGAATGAAAGTATGGACTGAGTGGGGATGTTTTGTATAAGGAAAATAAATATAAACATTCTCAGAAGGGAAATATAGATAAGGGAATACATATTTTATGGAGGCCGAGCAGGTGAGCTTAGCTAGACTCAGGAGAGGGACTTTGCTCTTTCCTGTCTCATGCTCAGCGCCTGCATGTGGGATGCCAAGAGGAGGAGGATACAGCCATAACTTTCCCTGGAAATTCACTTGGAGCCAGAATGACCACCTCTGCAAGCTCAGGGGGGATTTTCATTTCCGACCAGATGTTTGGGTATCAGACCCACATATAAGCCTACGTATAAACAATATTGTAACTGACCTAAGAAAACCTGCCAGCTCCAGTGGGCTCTGGGGTCTCTATTGCCCTCAGCACCCTTGTTAACGGGGACTCCAGATAACAGAAATTCACTGAAATTTTAAATGATATCATGGAATTTTTAGGTGATGTTCCCTGAAATAAATTAGACAAATATTTTCTGTTAGACATTAAATTTTCTTCTCAAAATATCAAAACCTGATTTATTTTCCAGTTAGGGAAATAGTTAGAGTCCCTAACTCTTAGTTAGGGACTAAGAATTGAAAACAAATAAAGTGGGATTTTGGAACCTAAATCCAAGATTGTAATGCCAGTAAATCCCGCTTAGCTGACCTTCAACCATACGACGCATAGGTCAGAGCTGTAGGAGCACGTGTTACAGGATCTTTCTTTGGCACAGAGGCTAATGAACATGGCATGGCTCACATCCATATTATATGAATCTACCCTTCAAAACAGACTAGTTGCATCTAATTGCTGATTGGGTCTGGTCCCTGGCCTGTGCTAAATCCCAGACTGTGCCTGGTAATTGTTGGGGAAAACGCTGTCTGGCCCCAGGCCTAAGCAGTGACCTTCTAACAACGTAGTGGTGTGCACTGCACTCTTGATACAGGCTTATAGGACTCAATCCATAACTAAGCTCAACTGAAATATAGAGTTGGAATTCAGTCTGGGATGGAGACGCTTACATTTAAGTGTTTTGATTAAGATAACTGGATATTGAGGATGTAGGTGTTGATAACTGGAYAACTGAATGGAGACTGGAGAGCAATTCAGTCAACCAAATCTTGGTGTCTATTTTCGGGGAAAGTGACTACCTCTCTAGGCTCCCCTGACCACACTAAGGGCCTGATTCAGTTGCCCACACAGAGGTGTCCAGTGCCACTTGGAGTTGCCTCAAGACATCCCACCTCATCTCCAGCTGTCACTGGCACTTACCTTCCATSTCCTTCTCACATCTGCCAAGTCAGTACCATAAGGAATTAGTCATACTCAGTAGGATATAAGGCATACTCAGGACGCTCAGTTTATGTCTCAGTACTCTAAGGCTTCTCAAATGCAGCAAATGTCAATGTGGGAGCAGCTGAGCCCTACATATCTCTTGACTATAATGACAGCCTAGATTCCCCGCACACTTGTAGACACCTCTTATAGAAACTTACCTGTGTAATGACTTACACTTGAACTGAAACCTACCCTACAGACTGCTCCTCCTTGAAAGCCTGCATCCGGACAGTGTTTCCAGATCATGCATAACCTGCTGGTTTCATCCTAAATGGAGAGGCATCTGCTTTCTGTTCATGATGACAGTAATACAGTAACTTGGTAGAGTTAGTGTCATTCAGGATTTGGAAGATTCCCTTTCAGTCTCCATCCATTCCTGGGAATGTCCTCTCCTATTTCCATTCCCTCTGTGTCCCTCTCCCACCCAAAGGGGAAGCAGAGGGCCTGCTGCACAGGCTGCACACTCCCAGGCAAGCAGGAGCGTGGTCTCCACACCTTCTTGTGAAGATCTTCCAATCAATGGGGGAAAAAAAACCCAAAACCAAAAAACCAAGATGCCTTGAATCAGGACAAAGTACCTACCAGTTAGAGACAGATSTGTAGAAAATGTCATTTCCTGCAGCCTGAAGTCAGCCAGCAGCCTGGCTTGCAGTGAGTATGGTGTGGCGGTGGCAACGAGAGAGAAGCTGAGGAGCAGAGGAGCTGTGGAGGTGTAAAATGCAGGGGGACAGCTCTGGGGTGGCTTGGTTTGCTGCCTGCTCAGTTTGTGTACTGTGGCATCCCATGGGATTCCCACCCTTAAAGTGGCACTGGAGCAATGACACTTTTTGTGGCATCCTCACTCAAGGTATGATGGGGCACTCAGAGCTGGAAAGGAGGAGCACAGTTTCAGCAACTCCTTGTTGCTGTGGGTATGTTTTAACCCAATGACCATTTGGATAAAATATTCTTATTTCATGAATGTTTTGGCAATACCAGCTTTTAATGTGTGCCAGTCCCTGCTTCTGGAGACCTGCTTCCCTACTGCGCCCCACCGTYTCCTTACAGCCTGAGTCAAAGTCCGTATCTGAGTTTTTCAGGTCAGAAGGCAAATCAAAATGGTAGTAATGTTAAACAGTTTAACACATTAGCTTCCTCTGGCTCAGAGGAAGCAAGGGGCCAGCAACTACAATAGAGGAAGCGAAAATTGGCTCAATCTGACAGCTTCCCCCTTCCCACCGGGAGCTGCAGTGCTGCACTGCCAACAACAGATACTCTTTGGTGAGGCTACAAACAGTGGGTCATTCTCCAGAGATCTGAAATACACTGCACCACCAGCATGACCCAAGGCTGTCCAGAGAAAAGTAAGAGATTCTCTGCTAGTTGGTGTAGTGTCAGTATAGCCAGTAAAATAACAGGATTTGCATGGGATTTTCACAATGTATTTGCTCATTTTGTAGTAAAACAGGYGCTATTTGACATGGCTGGTGGAGTTTTTAAGTTCACGCATAGGAAGAAGCAATTTCTGCTGTTTATCTATAATGCCTCGTATGGGATTTCAGTGAAGGGATTTCCCAGGCTCTGTCTGTTTAAGGGTTTTGGAAAACGTGTCTTGACATTAACCCTGACATACGTGCTCCCTGTTGGGTTCTTCTGTTGTTTGGGATATGTTTTGTCACAGTATTGAATTCCTCTGCTAGAGAAGCACATAGGTTAATACTCAGAGCTGACGGAAAAAATAAGGGGAGGCATATTTTCTTTTTTATTTTTCATTTTTGTTTGTGTGTGTACCTGTGTGCGTGTGTGTGTGTGTAGAAAGTGAGGAAAAGGGTTTAATTCAGAATTGTACATATCTCAGGGACAGGAAATTTTATCTGATGATAAATAAATTTAAATGATTTTTTTTTTGGGGGGGAAGTCATAGAAATGATATCAAAATTCTTTATTTGAAATGTTTCAGTCTGGTTCATATGTGGCTGGATAGTGACTGTCTCTTCTCTCATTGCTAGTGCAGTGACTGTCAGTAACACAGGTTAATGGGGGTACATCCTACGAGTGGTAGTACCGGGGATAAGTAAGAGCATCACTAGGAAAGATAACCTCCAAACAAATCTACCCCATACTCCACATAACAGATTTTTCCCAACTCCCTTCCCCCTTCAAACATAAACCATACTCATCCTTAGTGTGAGTAATAGCGAGGCTTCGCAGTTTGCCCCGAAGGTCAACAGACCCGGGCTAGCTCAGGGAAAGAGATCAGAAAACATTAAAAGCAAAGAAGTTGGCTTTACTTGCAACAATGCTTTACTACTTAACAAACATAGCCCTGATCTTGCAGGGAGACCCTTGCAGGCAGATTGTAGAATTCAAGGCCTAAATTAATATTTCAAATGAGCCAGACCCTTTCATTTTAATCAGAACCTCATTTTAATGAAATTATTTTGCCAAGAATAAACAATTCCTGAATAGCATTGTAACTTTCCCCCTTCCACACATACTTCAAAACTGTCAAGGTACACAGGGAAAATATTCATTAGACATTTCAGGAGGTTACCATATAGCTTTTACACCATGGCCTTGTTCCAATTTTTTCCCTCCCTTTCCTTTGGTGTTTGAAAATTTTAAATCCCAGTGACAGTCAATTCCAGGTGTTCATTTCTGACGGGAGTGACAGCTTTGAACTCTATGGAGGAAACCAAACCAGAGAGGGAAAGATGAAAAAAAAAAAAGAAAAAAAAAAAAANAAAAAAAAAAGAAGAGAAAGAAAACCTTTTGCTTAGATTAGGTCGGGAACCTCTTGGCACTGTCCACATTCTTCTCCTGCACCTTGGCTTCTTGCTTCACATCTGAAAGGGAACAGAAAGAGCAGATAATCAACCAACCCTGGTGCACTTTCACAATTTCTGTATAAAATTTCACTTAATGCAATTGTGGCGCCAGGGCTGGGTGTATGATGGTACCATTCAGAATATGTTTATATAACATGACTGCATGCCACTGCGATCCTTTAAATTCTTTTCTAAGAGCTTTACTCACTCCAGGTTCACTCATCCAAAACCCTTTATAATCTCAAATATCTCTGTTACTTTCTCCTTTGAGCAGCAGGGCTGGAGACAGGGGGGAAGGGGAAGGGCGGAAAGAAGAGGGGAAATATGTAACTGATGTGGACGCTGGGAAGAGTTTGTCTCTTTTTCCCTGTTCCTGGGGCATAAAGAACTTTTCTGCTTTAATGTAAATTCGGTAGGCTACAACTGCCTTTGTGGTGGCTCTAAAAGAATATAAAGGGAGGGTTTGAGCTGCCCTGAGAACTCCTTAAAAGCAGTTGCTGTGTTTGTATCATTAGTGCTAGGTGCAGTAAACGTGTGAACGCACAGACGTGCCCTGGCTCCAGAGGGTTTGGGACCTCTGCGTACAAGTGTGGGGCAGCCGAGGGGGGCACAGAGAGCACGGTGGGATGGTGGCTTCTCATGGCTCCACAAAGCCTGCCTCAAATGGTATCTGCTTATCTCTTTCCATTCACTGCTAACACATCTCCTCCAGCCTCTCCTTGTTTCTTCTGTAGCTGTTCAAGCACACTTTTGTGCCTGTGTCTGTGCTTGGGGGAAACACCCTGGAATCATCCACAAACTTGCCACATGTTTTTCTTTCAAATCCTTCCTGATAATGTCCTTTTTCATGATGCAATGAGAATACAAACACCCCTCATGGTAGGAAGGCTGKTCTGCTGAATTCCCAGTGTGTCAGACAGAGTGACACGACACCGTTGCTTCTTTATTTCCCTTCCTTTCTCCATTCTTACCCTGTTCTTTGTCCATCTGGCATCCCGCAATGCATTTATCGGTGATATCAGAGGAGCTATAATGGTGTAATACAGCTTGGACAGTAAATAAAGACGTCAAGTAGACTTTGCTTAGGGAAAACTGTTCCTTATAAAGCAAATTTTTTTAATATGCATGCTCTTCCAAGCCTATTAATAGGATGTTTAAATGCATATTCCAGCTTTTGACTCAGCTTGCATAATTTCTTCACAGTTTGCTTTAAAACAATATTATTGCCAGACGTGAAAATAAGTGTGTCTGTTTCCAGCAAGAACAATGACAGTCTTTCATTTGGATGGTACATTGCTCAGTCATTTTAACCTAGGCTTGGGGATTAAGGCTTGCAGTTTCTCATCATATGTCAAAAAGTACATTAAGGCAAGTGAAAGATATTACACTGTGGGGTATGTTACTTTTTTGTATAAACAGTTCTTATAGCAACAGSAGTGCTGTATAAATAAGAGTTTTGTAGGGTATGTTGCTGTTGTACATTATCCAAAAATTCATTTCTGAATGAGAAAATACTTCCAACAGACAGGTAGGAATGTGCTATTGTGTAATCATGGCAAAGAAAAATAGTGAACTCCGTCAGGATGTAAAGCATTGTGCTTTTAGAGTGGTACTGGTCATTTCCATGGAATTACTGGTTAAGRGAAAAGGCAAGGAGACCAATCCGGTTACCCAATTTGCAAGCTTCTCCCTGTGTTAATTCAGCCTGTTGGGACTCAGTTACCCATAAAAATAATCTGGCTTCTCTTCAGGACTGCAAAATGCAAGTATTAAGAGAAAGATAGTTGCATTGCCAAAGGGAAGGGGAGCACGAGCGCTGGTTATTGTGGGGCCGAGATTTTATCCCTTGTGCAAAGCGGGGATCCCATGGTATGACCCATAGCATCCAGCAGCTAGCTGTGCTTGTGAGCGCACGCCAAGCTTTTCACAATCAGATTGCATCAGTATTTTCAGGGCAAATAACTGCAGTGGCTACATGTATCAGGAAGACACCAACATTTGAAGATCATTTCTCTTCTTCTGTTAGCAGGCAAAAAGCTCCAGGCACTAACGTTGGCTCAGTCCATGCTAAGGGAGATATTAACTGCATCACGGTGCCTTTCCCCACTCCCCTCCCAGCTCTGCAGTCACAGGGCACCATGTGCTGGTCCAGCACACACTTCACGTTAGAGCGATGTTTTGTGTGAATTTATGGCACAATAGCTCATTTCTTTCTGCTGGTCTAGTAGACACTTATTTCACACTGAGGCATGGATGCCTCCCATGGAGGCAACACACAGAGATATTTCCGTTAGGAGGACAGTTGCTATCCACTGCCCGCAGAAAATTTAGCATATTCAACCCCCTTAAGATCGGCACTATCTCTAGATTAAAAGCATGGTATGGAGCTATGTAACTGCTCTCGGATGTTACAGGAGACTTCTGGCTTTGTGTTTGTCACTAGTGTTGATCAGGACTTTGTGAAGGCACAGATCTTCTTAAAAAGATGTAATTTTTAAAATCCTGTAGGAAACAGAAGCTGTACATAAAAGTACACCAGATTTAGAAGAAAAGCAAATAAAACACAAATGATGCTATTATAATGTTTTAAAATATGTATTTATTTACTCAGAGAGAAGAAATTTCCATATGTTTTCAACTCATAATTTGATTTTTTTCCCCTCAAACTGTCAATATGCACTCTGAAATGTTGAAAAAAAATTCTGTGCTCTTTAGCTCAACATGACTTTTTTGTTTTAAATTTTTGCTAATAAAAATTTAGAAAAAGAGAAAAAAAAATGGACAAATTTTATTTGAAAACCATTAAATTAACAAGAATGTATTTGTTGGATATTTGTTGTTTGGTTTTTTTGTTGTTTTGGAGTGGAGCAGGTTTTCTGGAATCTCAAAAACCGTCGTGGGATATGGAACTATCATTTACACAACTCGGTTTAGCATGAGCTGTGGCATATTGGAATTGACTGGGAATCCTCCTTTGAATATCTGATTATCTGGATGTGCTGTGAACACACTGAAAATAATATGAACTTCAAATGCATGCCTTAATTCTTATCATAGTAGTGCAGGAAAAGAAAATTTATTTCCATACTGTTTTCTTCATGGGCTTTTTACTAGCAAGTAAACACATCCAGTGATCATTCTGTGGATGTGTATGTTTTAATAGGCATTTTAATAAAGTAATGTAGAATATGTTTACTGCCATTCATTAAGAGTTTGATATCAAAATGTCTTACAACCTGTCTAAATTCATAATAACTGCATACTTGTGAATATTTTAGCTTTGCCTACAACCACCTTGGAGGTTTATCACATTATGCATAGAAAAATATTGTGGGAAAGCACAATAAATATAATCTCAGCAGCTATTCCCTTCAAAGACTTTCAGTTTTATGCATCTTGAATTCTAAATAGGTTTATTGCCAATTATACATGATGATGAAGCAGTAACACGGCRTATGTGCCGTATTTAAGAGACTCACACCAGCAGATGCTCTTGTAAATATATTTTGCTTCAAACCAAGAAATCAGTATTGTGAAATCCCCCCAAAAGCTTGCCACTGCACTTTCTCAACTCAAAACTTGTAAGCATTCTTGCTCTTTGATGGATGGCTTCTTAGAAACTCTGGCCAAAAGCAACCGCAACACCAAGATGCTTGTTTACGCCCAGTTTTTCCCTATTGCAGTAGCGCTGGAGGTGCGTACGAAGCTCAGGACCTGCTGTGATAACATCCTGTATCCAAACAAAATTTGCAGTCTTAGAAATCACTGACAATAGGGCTGGAGGGGATGTTGGGAGGGTCATCSAGTGCAACCCATCCTTCCTTGTCCTGCTGACAAGTGCATGGGGGAACAGATTACCTTTTTCAGCTACCTTTTTTACATAGCAGATGGCTGATATCATATTTCTTCCCTTCTCAACCTTAAGTAAGCCCCAGTTTTGCTATCTTCTCTCCAGCGATATGCCATTTTTGTTGTTGTTCCTCTGGATGCTCACCTGTCTCACCTCTTTTTTAAACCATTTTCCTCAATACTGAGCACAGCATTTCAAATGAAGCCGAGCAGAACCAAAGGGCTGTTTCACAGTTTTTATTTAAATATGCAGTGCGAATAGAGACAGAAAAAGAAGGAAGTATATTATACTTAAATTTACACATCTGGAAGGGACACAGAGAGAAATTAAGATCTTGGTCCTGCAGATGTAGATGTAGATACTCCCAATTAAATTCACTAACTGGGATGACCTACGGGATCTTCAGTTTGGTTAGCTCCAGGCGTGCACCGAAGTATTACTGCAGGTTTGAAAAGCGAAAGACTTTCCCAACCTCATGCCAAAGCAAAGCTGTGAACAGAATCCAGCACTGCCTAGTCTTAATTCAGTGCCTTAACCACAAAACCACAGTTTGTTTTTGTTTTTGTTTTGTTTTGTTTTTTTCTATGAAAGAAAAGGTTTCAGGTCCTTCAGAAACGGAGAATAATACCCACCTGTCCGTTAGAGAAAGTTCAGCTTGTTTTATCATAGTGATTTCATGGTTTGGTTTCGCTGTTGTTCTCAAAGCTGGCAAAACAGAAACTAGCTCCCCAAGGCCTATGACAATTTCAAGTATGCTATTTCATTAGTGTCTCCTTTTGTTTGTGACTTGGCCCAAGGCTCTCGATGTCCATATTCACAAGCACTCCAAAGGGATAAATGATTTTGAGGACAACGGCTATTGGTAAAATTTTTACTTGACTCCTCACTACCTGTGGTTAAGCAGCCAACTCCCACAGTGCAAGCCCTACACCGCTGCTTGATTCTCTTCACTCATCCAGATTTGCTTTAAAAAAATCCCTCTTCCTTTCACAAGACTTGGAAAAAATTCATCTAGACTTGTGAGAGCACATAGCGTTCTATGCCACTAAGTGAATCTTAGAGAAATTTTGATTCTGAAAAACATACATGCCTTTACTTAAACATCTATTTTGTTAAGTGTAGACAGGAATGAGACAAAATGTGCCAGAATCCAGAGTAACAACTATGTGTTGTTCACATATGAAATCTGAGCAAAGTTTTATATGGAAATTTCTGCCCAAAGGTATGATTTTTTATTCACCAGCCCCTACATTGCACCCTATGAACTTTACTTAACAGGGTCTATCTCCATTTGTGTGTATTAGCACATCTAACGTTCATATTCTTAACATCAAATAAACAATAATGAAAATTCATTGCACATCTGAGAATGCATTTCCCATTCAGGAAAATACATGGAAATGCCTTTAAGCCTATCCATATTAAGGACAGCATGTAAGCAAATAACTTTAATCTTGTACTAAGTATGTGCTTAAATAAATGAAGATGTCTTTCCAGCCTATATTTTTCACATTGCCTATAAGCGCATCAGAACTTCTCTAAGCTTCACTTATTGGCATAGGAAGGATCTTATTGTTACAAGCCCGAAGTAGGAGGTCTAATAAAATTTCCTAATCTGATGAACCACATAAAAAGAACCAGAACAAATATAATTTTATATCTCTACTGGGGGGGAAAAACAGATGATGTGGCTTGAAGTTTGCTCCCCTATCTTTTATTAGGCTGTAACTTATACAAATTATATCGAGCACTGCAATAAAACGAAGCTGGATTTATTTGTAGGCACAGATCTTCTTAAAAAGATGTAATTTTTTAAATCCTGTAGGAAAYAGAAGCTGCACATAAAATTACACCAGATTTAGAAGAAAAGCAAATAAAATACAGATGATGCCATTATAATGTTTTAAAATATGTATTTATCACGTGTTGTCATTTCCCTTTCTGAAAGCACATTGTTTCAGGCCTTTCAATAAAAATAGCAGTTTGTGCACAGTGTCATAGTAACAAACTGCATAAGTGAAACCACTACCAGAATATCCTCATAATGAGGCAATATGAGATAAAGCAGTATGCAGAAGAATAAAAAATTCTAAAAGAGAAGAAAAAAGAAGATTTTGGAGACAATCCAAGCTTTATGTTTCAGGCGTCAGACATTCTCTCACTGATGAATGGGTAGGAGGAAGTTTACCTAGCGGTAATCACTCGGCTCTGATTCATCTTGCTAAAGTTTAGGTGTCTAGGTATCTAAAAATTAGGTGTCTAGTCATGGCTAATTATCTATGTTCCTTCTGTAGTCAATAAAGAGAGATAGGCACCTCTGGAAGGTGATTCAGTCTACCTATCTCAGGACATTTATCTTGGGATAGAATGAGTCTCTCTCTCTCCCGGTGCCTATTTCTGTCTGTTCATTACAGAAGGAGCCTGGGTGGTTAGCTTAGATTAGATGCCTGACTCGTAGATAGCTAAATTTAGGTGAGATGATTCTTTCCATAAGTAATTACTCTTATTGTTGATACTGGGGATAATTTCCACTGATATCAGGACGTGATGTTTATCTGTACACCCTGTGGGATTTAACCAACAAAGTTTTCCAAATGGTAATAATGCTTTCCAGAAACGGAAATTCGTGCCTCAATTTGTTCTTGCCCAGGTCATCCCTTCCAGTAGCTGCGAATAGTAAAGTAGTCTGTGCCTCCTGTCTTAACCTATTGTACACCAGTGAAATGAGCAACTCTCACAATCCACCCCAGAAACAGATGCATTTCAGTGAGGAGGGAAATAACTGGTTTATACATCTGCAAAACCAGCAGCACTTAAGTTCTGCCCATTGTTCAAGATGGAGGTAGTAGTCTTCCGTGTTGTTAAAAAATCCAATTTTCTGCTAAACTTCTCAGTAGTCTCAGATGAAAAATGCAACAATACTCAAAGTGTAACACAGACCTGGTTTCAGTTCTGCAGATGGATCACTCCCCAGGCTTCTTCTCGTATGCTGTATGCTGTATGGCGGAAGAGGAGGAGGCCACACAAAGAGAAGGTCTCTCTCCACCTCCCCAGTTCTTTAACAGAGAAGACCCTATGCTCTGAAGCACTACCAACAATCCCTATGACACACTCCAAGGCACCCAACCTATAGCCTCAATGTCATGATGGTAAAAAAGAGTCCTCTTAGGAAAATAATAAATAAAAAACCCCAAATGTGACACAATTTTCTCATTATTTCAGGAATTATGAATTAAAAAAAAAGTGCTGATAGAGGTAGAGGTACTACAGGAGGCAGGAGGAGACATGGGCTGAATGCTAACACAGATATGGTTGGTCCAATGTAGAGACAACTAATTCTGACCACAGTAGGTGTAACCCAAGCAGCAACAGTAGGTGTAACCCAAGCAGCAAAGGTTGACCAGTAATAATTGATTTTAGGAACATAAACAAGAGTTTTTGATACTAGGCTTTCTTTTAGTCATTTAAGCCCAGAAGGAATTCAACACAATTTTCTTTCTTCGCTTAACAGAACAATCTAGCAAAACTGGAACTGGCTCTGGAACATGGTTGGTTAATACATGTCACAACTCAAAATGTGAAGGAAAAAAGGTTCAAAGATTTTAATATCCTCTATGACATTTAAAAAAAAAAAAAATTGTCCAGATTGGATAAGAAGTTCCTTTGGCCTCCTCAGCCGTTCCAGCACGCAGAACCCAAACCTTAGGGCTTGCTATTTAGTGTCTTTAACTGCCAGGTAAATGGCAAGTCAAGAGTAGGGCAAACTTCCAAGAAATTTCTAAACTCAGTTCTGGTCTCCACAGTCCAGAGCCTAACTCCTGGCCCCGAGGAGGCACCTCTGTTCAAAGGGATGATTCAGTCTTGAGTTGTATCCTGAGACTGGGCACCTTATAGCCCATCAAATTACTGACTTACATTGTCTATGGACGTAAGGCAAGTTTTGAAGAAAGAGGTGATGAAATTAACTGAGGAAAAAAGGAAGAAATCCATCCCCTATCTTTCTGATGCGCTGCCCTTTGGCTGGATGAAGCTCTGTCGTGCCTCAGAGCTTGGGTTTTTGTTGTTCTTTTCCCCCCAGCTATACTGGGTAGTCCAACTAAAGCTGTATCCTCTCTCTGCAGAACTTACCTTTCTGTATAAAACTGTAGACATGCTAGAGACATCTGTCTGAAAACAATTTGCTTTAGCAGTGGCTTATAAGAAATTAATTGATAAGTTCTCAGCCCACTTCTTCCTGAGTAATCTTTGGGTATTGATTCTGTAATAGACATTACTTTGGTTTCTGCAGAATGACGAAGAACTTAGCAGCTTATGGACGGTTCTAATCTTGGACATGATTCTTAAAGAGCCTAGTTAAATATTCTGTCGAAGAGAGTTTGGGTGTGTGAGCAAATGTCTTTCACTTGTAAGGAGATTGAGTTATACAGAGTTAAACCACCTATTACTGCAAATTCTTGGGGGCAGGGATCGTCTTCCTGCTCCAAGTTTAATGGCTTAAAGCAATAAGCTTGTTGCTCTTAGCAACTGCTGAAACACAAAAGGTAAATAAGGGTGTTTAGAGCTCCATCATAGGCCTTTGCTCTACTTGGTAATTGTTTATTTGGGTGACTCCCATGTACTTCAGTGTTACTGCAGGCCACATTGTCACCTAGGTACATATTGCAGAACTGGCCCAGAAAAAACAGACAGTGCTACTTCATTGCTTTCTGTGGACCAAAAGAAAAGAAGAAAAATCAACCTACAGGGCTATTATTCTGGCCTTTCTTTGATCACTGACTTCACTTAATTTAAAATTAAAGAAAGATCAGAAAGAATAAATGCATATTAAATTAATAGCACCTATTCAAAARGCTTGCATATTGCAGATAACAAAGTAATGTTCACAGAAAAGATAGAGATACAGAATAGGATGGAATTTCCCCTACTTGTTATCGTTTTCAGATGTCCGTATTCATGCTTATTTAATCATTACCATAATCTGTATAGAAAAATGGGCATGACAATCTGTATCTCACTATACATACATACACATGTATATTAGTTGGAAAGGAAACCCAAGACCTGGTTCTTTTCTCCCTTATCTAGGCATTATGTATACAGGATCAGTTGTCCAGGATGTGGATGACCCAAATGTCATTCTTTCTTTATGCATTGGGTCTTCAAACTTCCATCATCTTTTGTCCAAGGCATTGCCTAATCACCAGCTAGCAGGTTATTTCAGAAATGAAACAAAGCAATGTGTTTTTTCTCCGTGGAGGCCAGAGCTGAGCATTCATGCCATGGGGACCCTATAACTGTATGTGTCTGTGGCCTGACTGTCATGATGTTCAAATAAAAGGAAACAGTCTTGAGTTTTGGTCCCCACATCAGTCTTATTTATTGATTTGCAAGTTTTGGGGTAAGCTATGGGATGAGCAAACCCTGGTGTTAGAACCAGAATCCAGTTTCCCCTCTTTTTTTTTGAGTGCTATAACTACTGGGTCCCAGAGTGTCACTGAAGCCTTCTTTATTATTATCCTTGAATAGACCTGTGTAATTAGTACACAGTCAGACTGACATAATTCTTATGTTCTCTTTCCATGCACTGTTTTTATATGTGTTCCTTCTGTCCCAGGAAACAAAGGCAAATGACACAAGAAGAAAAACAAGTTCTACCTGTGTCTACTTTATTGTACTATTCCTTACTGACATTTTACCTGTTTCATGAAGAGATGTAGCACCTTGAACCCCTTGGTAAATGGTCACCTCTTTTAGATCTCTCCAAGTTTTTCATCTGTCTGGATATGAGCTCCAGCATCAGCTTTCATAGTGAAGGATTAAGCTCAGACAATCGAGGAAAGTTAAGGCATTGGCTGCATCAGGGAAATGATCCTTCTATCACATCTCCTTTGAGCATGAAGCCCCAGGAGATGTCACACACTTGGTGGCTTCACAGCACCGCAGTCTCTTCTGTTGTGACTCTTCTTGCCCCTCACTGAGCTGGGGCAAGTGAGGTGGGTGCTCACAGATGGGGCTGGTGCAGAGCAGACTGGGTCCCAGGGCAGGAAAAAAGCTATGCACAGGATAGGATAGAAAACCGGTGGGGCCAGGGGGTGAACTTGATGTCAGTGGTGTGACCAACTCAGCGTGCAACCTGGTGTGCCTGGGCATGCCTGTAGATCAAATTCATACTTTGGATTCAAAGTGACTTGAGCTTCTTTGGTATTCCCAGCTCAAAAACATACATTAAAAAAATGACTTTCACCCCCTTGAAGTAATGATATTTTTGAGGTCTCATGTTCGAGATATCAATGGAGGCTTCGCTCTTGAAATAAATGAGACCAAGATCAGGTTGTCGTTGTTTTGCCAGGAGAGATTTTGAAGGAGGGGGGTTCTCAAAGGTAGATGGAGGTTCTGCACAGCTTCATACTGTATAAGCCCCCTTGATTAAGCTCTTTTCATTTTCAAATTACTTAATTACCATTCCTCTTGCTTTCAAATCAAAATGTGCAACAGCTTATCTCAGTCATATGAGAAGGCTAGTAAAGAAGGCGATATCACCAGGAAATTAAAAAAGAAAATAATGATAATGCCAGTCGGCCTCAAGAAGAGAATGAAAATTGACTCTTACTAATGTTATGTATTAATTACACTTACCCTTATTTAATGTCCCCATTATATTATACAGAGCAGTGCTCAGTAACTCTAGTGTAAATGAAAGTCTTGTCCACGGTGTCAGTTAAAGGTTCCCTCCTCCACTCTGCTGTCTTAAAGAAGCAAATTTCATTTATACTTTTTGTGATATTTCTGTTCCTTGAAAAGAATTTATCTTTTTCAAACAACATCAAAATTCATCTCTATGGGACAGTTTGGGTCAGATTTTAGGCAGACATAAGTTTCAGATCAATCTGGAATGTGTACATGCCAGAATGGGAAGCCAATAGGGAACTAAAGGGAGATTGATTCCAGCTTCACTGATTTTAAAAAAAAAAAAAAAAAGTATAGATTTTTCAGAAGCATATTGAGAAGGGAATTTGTTCCAAAGGCTGTTAAAAGTTTCTCAGTAGGTGTTGGGACATTATGAGATCTTTACATCGTTTTTTTTTAACACTTTGGAGTGTCTAGTAGAACAGAGTTAATTTTTTGGCAAAAACATTTTTTTCAGTGAAAAAAGGAGTCAGTTGTACCGAAATGTTTAATGGTTCCACCTACAGTTTGCCAAATTGCTTATTCAATTAAAAAAAAAAAAAATTGTGGTTAGTATTATAGCACTACATTTCAATATTTTCTATGGAAATATTGTTTCCAGAGAGTTCTTTTTTTTTCCTATAACTTTTCTGCATATTTGTTAGAGAGAGCATATGTAAGAAACCTTATCATGCTTGAAATAAATCTAGAATGCATCATATCAGAATGAGTGGAAAATGTTGTGCGGTCCCTGATGATTTTTTTAAACATTTTCCTTTGGTTTAAAAAAAAAAAAAAAAAAATTTACTTTAACACCCACAAAAAAAATTAAAATAATTTTTTACATTTTGCAGAAAATTAAGCTATTATGCAGGTACCCCAACTGACAAGAAGTTCTGTGCCTAACCTTATAATAAATTATAAAGAATATATGATATGTAGAACGGCTGAGGTTTCCCGTTATTCTCACAAACACTGGTGTGGTAGGGATTCACCATGCACTGTGAACACAGCTCTTATCTACTTCAGTAAGATCAGTTCAACCTTACTGAGTTCAATAACTCAGGCAATTTTGTCACTTACTTGATAAAAACTCTTTCTTTCCTAGATTTTCTTCTCCAGTGAAAATGCACTGTAGAGTTTAAAAGAATTGGTCAGCTCTTCTGTTAYATTATTGTCCAGGATTGAATTTTTGGTGTAGAATGAATGGTTCAAAAAGTAAATAGTTAAGGGCTATAGACACAATCCAAACCATGCTGGTAGTCAGTAAGGTTGATTTTGGTTGCTAATTTCACATTCTTAAAATTACTTTTAAGTCTTTCCTCCAGTCTCTAGGACTTCTCCCTAATTACTTATTTCCACAAAGACACTCTTTTTCCAGGGTGATTATGCAGAGTTATGTTGAAAGAGCACTAGAGATCAGAATCTGGCCCATTGCTAGCATGAACATCACTTATCAATGTTAGTCTCCTGAGCATACTGCACTTTGTGTACATACTGAAAAGTTACAAGTCCGGTGCAAATCTATATCCTGTTCGGGCTAGCCTTAAAAATCAATRGAGTTGGCAATGTTCCCCTGTCTGTGACCTCCTAATACTGTAATTACAAAGTCACAATGGATGTAATTGCTCTATAAAACTTCCACATACCATGGAAGTACATAATCACTGAGAATAAGATTGACAAGGTATACTTTGTACGTTATGTATTTTTTTTTTCCTCGGGACAGTAAGGCTCCGTTTAGGGTGTGTTGTGGCAGGAGGACTGGGTATTTTTTTCTTCCTGGAATGATGAAGTGCAAACAGTTCTCTCTTTCAGTCCTGGAGGTTACAGGTGTGCCACCATGTTATCCGTATCACTCTGCAGCATTCTTCGCAGCTATCATCATGCCCGTAAAATAAACTAGGCTCTCGCTCATGCCTGAGTTTATACACTGTTAAAAATTTACTGTCACCTCCTGATTTATGAACCTGCTTTGCAAAGTTCTGAGCTTAGTGGTGGGTGACACGTCTCCCTCCGAGTAGTTTCAGCTCTCTTCTCCCACACCATGATAATATGATGCTAAGCATGTTATTTCAAGGAGATCCTGGGCTCGTATGTTCAAGGCCTGGTGATTGGGGCAGAGCCACCTCTAAGAAGTTCAGTGAGCGACAAACCTCAAATGGCTCAGGGATTCAGGCTGAGGCAAAGCCTTCAAGTTTCAGGAGGTTTTTTAAATATTCAAAGGTTCTGGTTATTCAAAGCCCATCTTGACATCTTTTCAGAACTATCCTATTTAGCTCATAGTTGTTTTTTAAAATATATTTCTGTCTCCAGCTGCAGGAAGAAAGGGCAGATTTTTCAGCAAGTTGTTGAATATTTATAGAGGTTAGTTATATAAAAATAGTTTTGCCCTGAGTTTGCTTCAAACACTTCCTATTTTACTTTATTATTTTTGTAGACAGGTTTATTTCTTGCTAATGTTGAATCACAGATGGGCTTCTTTTGAAATGTATGGGAGTTTTGTCGGAGACAAAATCTGGCTTAAAAAGGACATGCGGCAAATAAGTCTGCAGCAAATGTACAAAGTGTTGGGAGAAGCTTCTGCTGCTCTTTTGATAGATCAGATCAGTCACTGTCAAAGCTGACTTTCTGATGACACACAGAAATTAGTCCTTCTGACTCAAGAATTCTTGAACTTCCTCATGATGCAGATAATGTCTTCGTATGAGGAAAGTCTCACAAATACTTTAAATATCCAAAAGTTAGTCTCTGTACTTGTTTTAATCACATCAGGCTCTCACAGTGAAAAGGAAGAGGCACTCTCAGAGGGGAAATTATCTGGCCTATCTCAGATGGCTGTTTTTCAATGAGCTGAATCACCCTCTGCACATGCTTCTGTCTCCCCCTCTGTTGATATTAAAGAGACCTCAAAGTGATCAGCTCAGACTTAGGTGCCTAACTTTTGCATGTCTACATCTGCACACCCCTTCAGAGTCACGTAGTTTCCCTATAGTGACAAGAGTTGCATTAGGGGAGAGTGATTCTGTGTGTTTGTATATTGTATGATCTGATCATGGGGAATGAGGAAAAAGGATTAGCTACTCAGCTAATCACTGTGCTACCAATGACTTCGGAGTACTAGAGCCATTCCTTTGTCTTTGAACTTTTCTGAGCAACTTCACGCTAGCCATGTTTTGTTCACTTGCTTCAAAGAGCATAGCATGAAATGTTAATGACTCAGCCAGTATGGGCCAGGTCATCTTCTGGGAAGAACAGCAGTAGTGTAGGAATTACTCTGATTTACACAAGGTAATTATGCTTCTAAAGTGAACCTGTCAAGTCTCACAGGCTGTCTCCCTATCTAACACTTGCATACAAGTGATCATCTCCCCTCTCTGCGGGACAGCTTTCAGCCTGATTAGTAGCTTGGTAATGAGCTCTGCTCGGCTCTTGGCTGCAAGAATGGGTGCAACAGCACATAGCAGGATCGTGCATTGGGAAGATCCCCATTCGAAAGGACACTCCCCAAGCACAGCATGATGGATGTCCCGTTCTCCTGTACCACAGGACCAGTGCACCACATGGCTGCTTAGAACATGGTCAGACAGGCCTCTAATGTGAAGTGATGTGTTGGTCATGTGTTTCCATCTTGTAACTTTACACATGGCTTCTTGCACAATTGAGGAAGAAGAGAGGAAAAGGCTTCTTTAGGAGAGGGGGAGGCTAGGTAAGACCATCTTCCACTGCCTAAAGGAGGATTATAGAAAGATGAACCCAGACTCTTGCCAACTGTGCGCTAAAAAAGGACAAAAGGCAATACTGACGTTGCAAGAAGGGACATTTCAACACAGGGACTATGTTTACTATGGAAGCAGTTAAGTACTGGAACAGTTTGCCTGGAGAGGCTGTGGGATCTCCATTCCTAGAGATTTTAAAAATTTTAATGGGCAACCTGGTCTATCTTGAAAGCAGGAGATTGAATTGGAGATCTCCTAAGGTTGCTTGAAGCGTGATTGATGCTGAGATTCTGTGTTTTTAGGTTGAGAAGTGTAACAGATATGATAGCATCCATGTAATACAACATCTTGTTCCTAGCGCTCTGATTTGGGGAACAAAACTAATGTCCAGTACTGCCAGAGACAGGAAGAAAGTATGGACAGATCCAAATGGTAAAGAGAGAGAAAAAGCTGCGCAGTCATGTCCACATCTCTTACTGCAGACTCAAAAGCCAGATCTACCAGCTGGGTCATGAAACTCTTCTTGATCTCTGCTAGATTCACAGTTGAGTCAGCTCTGTAGAAAGATTTACAAATGTGACCTTTTAAGACTGATTTTGTAAGGATATGAGGTCTTTGTGAGCCTTCACTGTGTATCTGTGARATGCCCACAGTAACCTGTGAACCCTTTGGTAAATTTCAGCTCATTGGACAAATTTTGAGAAAGAGCTAAACTCCCACAGGAAATGAGTTCCTAGGCTTATTTTTTTTTCCCTGAAGACACAGACCTGAATAGATAAAAAAGAACTAAATAATGCACTTATTTCAGGAGTTCTGCAAATGAAAATCCACTTTTTATCTGTTTGTGTATCTATGTATCTATCCATCACATACTTGTATACTCCCTTTATTATGAATATGCTTAAGCACAGCACATAATCGGAATAGCAATTCATGCATTTCACCTGATTCCCTTCTCTGGTTGCATGCCGTATTTAAGGATTAGGATCTTAAATACATATATAGGAAAGTGTGAGTCAATGACTATGTTAAAAACGTAGTTACAGAGAAGATAAAATGTGTTCTCTTTCTATCAAACACTTACACCTTCTAGCTCTGGTGTACATACCTTCATATCTCAGTCAGTTTCAGTAAAGTGTTCCAGCTTCAGATTTGTCGATATCGCAGGGTGGCTGTATCAAAATTCATTTTACTTCACTTTCTTTTTTTTTTTTTCTGAGACCTTGGCTCAGTTGTAACTCCTCTGTGTTAACTGGTGTGGAAACATTAGAAACAAGAGTAATATTAATGTATAGTTATAAAGACATTAATAATACTATAACTTTAATAAAACAAGTTGTGTGGTAAAGAAAGTGGGAATGTAACTGATCTGTCAATGCCTAGTGTTGATTATATAAAACTGTAGTCACACAACTCAGAACTTAAACTCTGTATCATCAAAATAATGATGCCTTTGAGAAGGAATTTAAGAATGAGATACAACCTGGATTCTGAAACAGAAAGATTTAAAATAACGCACAAATGTTTCTTAGGATTAAGTGAGTTACGTTCGAATGACCTCAGATGAGATTCTGACCTCCAAAATTCCTCCAATAAGCCATGTGAGAGTGTGTGTAGAGATTTTATTTTTTTAAAATATAATTAATCATTTTTGCAGCTTATCAAGAGGAGTAGAGTCTCAGCCATTTGCACTTTAAAAATATGGACTAAATACCATTGTGAAAAATATCCTCAAGTTTCAGGACAATTCAGGGGGGGCTCAGTAAACTTAATCACCATTGAAATTCCATAGACAGCACCAGGCAGGAGTTCAGATGAAGTGATGATAATAGTCCTTGTGGGTGTTAATGTCTTCAGGTGAAATCCTGACCCTGGTCTGGCCTTTTATTACCCTTTTGACTTATTTGTAGCATTAAGGAGTCTTAGAAACACCAGTACGGCTGTGTAGATGGAGTTGAGGAGAAGGGGGGATAAGGCAAGATTTCATCCATATAGGCATGGTTGAAAGCAGATGTGATAGCTAAAAAGTGTCTTTTTTGCAAGAAGGAGTAAGGCTGGCGGACGGAAAGGGACAGGCAGGCAGGAGGGGAAATTCAGAGCTTCAGAAGGAGCCATCCGAAGAGCTCTGCGACTGCTCAAGTCTAGTTTCACCAGGAAGAGGGGAGCAGCCATGGGGAGGGAAGGTRGAAAGTCTCCTTAACCTTAGTGGAGTAACATATTTGTCATGTTTTTGCTGGCATTTGGCCCTCAGCAACTTTCCTGTCCTGTTGCCTGAGTCACAGCAGTTCAGCCTCTGCCCGGAACAACTCCAGCCAGTTCTGTCCTGATTGACCAAATGTCAATTATTTCCTTTTTTTTTTTTTTTTTTTGTTGTGTTTGTTTTGGTAACATCTATTCGTGGAGGAAGTCTGGATCTGATAGCTTTCCTGTTTCATTTCCTACCTGTGTTTTATGAGTGATCATCTTCCCTTGTTCTCAAGCAGCAAACTTCCACATAATTTCCCTTACGAAATGATTTTAGCCATCCTTTTGAATTCCCAGCAGAGACACTGAACAGAGAGGGAAAGAGACTTCTCTGGTAGGTATGAAGCACGGCTATGTTTGAAAGCACAGTCCTTGTT
>JAYKAV010003244.1:15267-145970 GCA_035582835.1 Phoebastria nigripes
TGAGTATGATGTAATGGTAAACTCCACAGAAAGTAGGGTATAATGATGGCTCTGCACATCTGATTCTCATTAGGATTCACGATTGTGTTGAGGCTACAAAAATGTAGTCTGCTTGTTGTCTAATACAGTTCTTTCCCTTCCTAACCTCTATACAGAGGAGTTCAAACATGACTGCTAGTGGAGGAAGTGTGCTTTTTCTTTCTTACTATCTTTTTTTTTAACTTACAGAAATGTCAATTTTTTTGTGTTTTGGGAAGATAACAGGTTGTCTATTATCTGTAACTGTTCTCTCAGCAAAAGTCTACAAAAGTGCCTGGCTGTTTTATTTTTTTTTCCCAGAGTTTAAGGGGTAACAGCCTTTTAAAGCTTCAGTATATCTGTGATGCAAAGAATGACAGAATTCTAAAATTTGAGGCAGTTTCCACTGGCATTTTTCATTGGAAGCAGTTGGAGGAACATCTGATATTGATGCTTGCAGAAGTTACTTCTTGTGCGTTTATTTTAATAGAAGACAAAAGGGCAATGAACCCCTGTGCTCAACTCTGAAATGAGTGGTTATATTTGTTCTTATATTTAGGAGGAGCAAACTAGCTTTTTAATTAAGGGAGTATGGTCTGCTAAATTTACTTATGGTAAAATAATTCACTTTAATTAATGAGACTTACAATTTGCTGAATCTAAATGCTCACCAGTCTATACTTAATAGTCAGTCTAAGGTTTTATTTTTTTATTTTAATGATACAGGAGGAAATCGCTAAAGACCTCTTGTCGGGTGATGATGAAGAAACACAGTCCTCTGCTGATGACTTGACGCCATCAGTTACTTCACATGAGGCTACTGACTTCTTTCCTCGGCCATTAAGATGTAGGAAACCTAATTTTATAATAGTACTCAAAAAGTCTTAGCATTATATATAGCTTCCTAGCTTAAAATATAAAAATTGCAGAGTAGTGCTAACTTTACCGGGAATTGAGGAACAGTGCTTTGCAGGATGTTGTACATGAATGTTGTCTTTGGTTGGTATTACCRGTTGCCTAGAAGACTTATATTTGGTACTGTGCTCAAAGCACAAGTAAAATAAATTTCTCTACAAATACAATAACTTCATAATTAATAGTTAATGTGGTATTGAGGAACAGTCTTCATGATTTTCAATATGATAGTGAATTACAAGAATATGTAAGCCATTCTTTTAAATGAGTGTTTCTCTACTAAAATTTTTGCTGCTGCTTTTAAGCCAGTGACTCCTCCGTGCAGCCTGTGGATGTGAACTGGGACGCGGTTTCTTTGTGATTATTTCCCTTCCCACATTCAACACTTTTCCATAGGACTTCACGGGGTGAGCCAAAGTGGTTTTATATGGGATGGGGGCTTTAAGCCCATGACCACCAAAATTTCACTACCCATGAAGCTATTATGGGAAAGATCTGAGAACCAGTGGTTCAGTTATCCAACCCGGACGAGATATTCCTCATTGCTTGTTGCAGCTCATTTGTTCACTGGTGTACTAGAGTTAGAGCAATGTGGAGGATTTTTATCACAGTTCTAATTTGGCAAGTATCTTAAGCTATTCCTGGGGGATTTCATTCCTCTAGAGAAGGGGGATGATAAAGGGGATGTGCTGTCTCAGTCATCAGCAATTGTAGCCCTTTGCATGCTACTGACTGTGTAATAAATACAAGGCATTTGTATTGAAAGAGAAATACAAAACCCTTAAAAATTATAATGCCCTTTTTTCAAAAATTATAATGCCCTTTTCTCAGTTAAGCAAACCCCAAACTTGCTGGCACTTAAACATTGCTTGTGAACTGTTAATGAGTATGACACTGAAAAGTGTGGCAGCTTTATAGAAAAAATGGTTAGCCCCACATCTTACTGAGGATTAAGAAACAGTCATCTTTGTTTTCAGCTATCATGGTTTTCTATCAGAATGTTACTTTCTCTATTAAAACTTTTCACTGGACATTTTAAAATCAAATATCCACCGTTTCAGGGAGGGAGATGTCAGTTCTCGGTGCTGTTGGCAGTTTCATCTTTTTTTCTGATCTCTGTCCATTTCTCAGATACTGAGATAACATTAAGTTTTAAGATAAACATGTCTAATACATAATATAGGCTATTTTATTAAATTTGCATTAATTGGAAAAAATAATTGCCTATGATTATCCGGGCATATTGTTATTTCATGCATTCAGGTTAGCTACTTGCTTGCTACTTCTAACAACAAAAAGAGCTAGACTGGTGATTGTAGTAATGACTACAGAAGAAGAGCTTCAGTCCATACAGTCTTGGATATTGTCTCTGATGTTGACGATTCTGTTTAGTTGTGATGAAGCTAAAATTGCAACCTTATTTATAAGTATGTTGTTTCTGAAGTTTGAGAATACAAAACAGCTTTAATCGTATCAGAACTGTAGATTCCATTCTGCCAGGGATTATACAGCTATAAAAATAGAATTACTTCAGAACCCAGTACCACAGTGTTCCAGATTCTAAAATGAGAGTTCTTCTATGGAGTAGTGTATTTGAATTGCTTGGAGTGGTCTGCTGTATTTCTTCCTAAGGAAAAAAAAAAAAAAAGATTAAAGAGGAATAAGCAGTCTTTGCTGTCTTTTGCTTCTTCCATTTTGTATATCTCTCCTGTATCTTCTTCACTCCATGCTGAGGCAGCCTTGTTCAAAGGAATGTTTTGAATGTCCATTAAAACTTCTGATGAAAGGCTTTAGTGGGTAATAAAGACATGCCTTCAACTTTACTTTCTTTGTGATTAACTTGAGGCTAAATCATAGCCCTGGAAGTTTTCTGGTTTTCTCATACCTTTTCTGTAAGGTATAAGCCTTTATTGGAGAAAATCGATGAAGAAAAATTATTTCGTTTCCTTTTGACTGTTAGAAATATGGTAGATTGTCTCAGTTGCAGTGATGATAAATGTTTCAGGTCTGCAGTATACAAGTACCAGTGCCTTCTGACTTCATGCTAGTTTGATAGAAATGTAGATTAACAGACTTCTGATAGAAATGTAGATCAACAGACTCATGATAAGTGTCTTCCAGAATAAAAGCAGGTGCTCCTTTCAAAAGTAAAGGCTATCTTGTAGTTCTGTGTTTGAACTGAAAATTCTTCCTAGCTAAAAACAAACTTCTTTGTGTCTGAAGCAAACACTACGTGTGATGGAGATAAGGAATCAGATGGTGAAGATGTAGAGGCAGACAATGGTAATTCATCTGAAGATTTGAGAAAGGTAATAATTATATCTTAAAAAAAAATTTAAAAAAACTTTACTGTTAAGAAAAATGCATTAAGATTTATAGTACGTATCTAAAATAGTACCTTAATTCTGGAATTCTCTGCCAAATGCCAGGTTAATGGCATTTTTAATGCTTCCATACACAAAATATTAAGTTAATACCTTTTTCTTCTCATTTTTGTTACATYTTCAGGAAATAATGGTTGGTTCACAGTACCAGGCTGAAATTCCACCTTACCGTGGCAGATACAGTGATGATGAAAAGGGTAAGTTCTTCTGACTGTTTTACTTTTTATTTTATGTTTATACATAGCACTTAGGGGAAAATGTTATTTAAGTTTATAAGGTAAATTCAATGGCTTAGTTAAAGTCTCAGAGACCTTAAAAAAAAAAAGAAAAAGGCACTAGAAGACTGAAGTAACACAACCACATAATTATATCTCACAAATGTGATTCTTCAATTTTGAGAGGACATTCTCAAGAAGACATTGGAGGCTGGATTACCGTGTTAACAAGGCAACTGGATTTAACCATGTTAACAGGAGGCAACAAACTGTGGGTCAAGAAGGAAGTATTTTCATCAGAGTATCATAACTGGGCTATGAGCATGTAACTTAGTTGACACTGAAGATTTTCAAAACAGTATTTTTCTTTGCTTATTTTTTGACAAGCACAACAGTGTGCATTACAAAATGGATATGGAAAACAAAGCAATAAAGTATTTTAAATTTCCATAGCATGAGTAGAAGATGTAGGTCCTGAAACACTGCCTTTTACAAAATATGTTTTAAGTATGATGTTATTTCAGTGTAAATTTAGGTTAAAAACTGCAATTGTGCTAGAGTAGAAAAACTAACTTATTTAATAGAGTTTTATTTGGTATCTTTAGAAACCTTCACTATGAGAAAAGTATAGCTCATAAGCTGTGGAATTCAAAAAGAAATAATGAAAGAAATTTGCTCATGGGTGGAACAGCTGTGAAATTAAGGAACAGGTTAGCGATACGTTAATAAATGAAGGGCATTCTGTTTTTTTTCTGTAAATTTTCAATATTCTGCAAGTTACTTGTGTTCAAACTGTAACATTTCATGGGAATGTTATTCTAGTGAAGTATATCAAGTCTTTTCACCATTACCAACTGCTTTTTTGAAGAATGATCCTTTGCAATAGAGAAGAAGAATGTTTGGTATGGATGGAGCTGGAAGCATTAGCAAGTGAACATCTCTTGGATTGCTTAAGAGAGCTAGGGAAGTCTCCTATTTTCTAAGATTCAAGCACGATGCTTATGGGTTGTAAGAAATGGAGGAGTAAGAACCAGATTCATCTGGATAGTCCTTTTACTATTTACACATCTTGACTTCTCCTCAGCCAAGAACTAGAGAAAGGCCAATAACCAGAGGATGACCAGGAAGGGGTTAATCTGACAGCTTTCTCTGGAATGAGCTGGTGCTAGAGAGAACCAGTGCGAGTCTTGTCTGCTGGCATGGCTAAGAGCAAAGAGGTAGCTCCCAGATGGGAGAGCCCAAGCAGCTCCTCTTGAGATTATCAGTCATGGACTCCAGCAAGAAGTGCTGGCTTGTCTTGGTTGATAAAGGAGGTTGAAGCTGAGCGTCGGCAGTGCTCGGAGTGGTTGGACGTGGCTGTAGGRGTGGAGGATTCTGTGAAAGCCTGTTCTGTACTCCCTGAAGAGCTTGTGATGGCGAACGGGGGCTTATATTTCTACTATGCAGTCCCAGCTACCAGAATTGTGCTAGAAGGCAGTTCTGCTCTTCTATGAACGTTACGCTTGTAACGTATCTGTTTGAAAGCTTTCCATGTTCTTAAGCCGTAACAGAACTTTCAGAGGAGATGTAATTTCATTCCTCACCTTAGCTTAATACTGTTTCCTGCAGTTTTATGAGAGATTTGAGAATCTTCATCTCTTCTACTGTAACAGCCATTATGCTTGTGTGTTCGAATTGAATAACTCTAATTTTGTATCGCCAAGAGAGTATGTGAAACATGTGCAATGTTAATCACATCTATTGATCAGAGAAAAGGATTTATAGTTTAATATAGAATTGAAACGTGCACAGACTGACACAGGTTCAGGCCAACTCTTGCGTATTTCCAATGTATTGTCTTTCAAATAACTATTTAAGAGGTGCATACATGATTTCAGTGAACTATGAAGGAGGACTATGCATCCTGATTGCTTGTAAAGTATGCAATGTGCAAGTTCTTAAGAGCATTCAGTTGTTAGTGAATGGAAGAACAAATTACCACATTGAGACCTAGATTTCTATTCTGTTAAGCAATTTTTGGCAAATTTTAGTTGAAAATTACCAATTAGCCACCTCCTCTTTTTTTGGACCTGTAATATTTGAAATATTAAAGTAATAGCCTACACTCTTTTACTGTAAACTATAGTTTATTTCTTGAAAACAGCTGAATAAAACTGTGAATGGTTTTGCTAGTTTGTTTATATGAAGATGATGAATACATATGCATAATTTGACTTGAATCATCTAGCTGTCAACAAGCTGCTCCTCTGTAAAGACTCTTCGTCTCAGTCCCTTATCTCATCCTCATGGAACCTGAATCTCTTCACCATGTCATGCTGCAGCCTGTCTCTTAACTGAGGCTTTTGGGGAAAAAGTGAGCTGCAATTTAAAAGTGGCATGATGGTGCTTGATTTGATTACTTCTGTGTTCCTGTTCTTTGTGAAATAGCTTTTAATGTTACAGCCTTAAAAATGTCACACCTGGCATTAATGGATTTCTGTTTTAACAGCCTATGAAAATGAAGACCATTTACTTTGGAAACCTGATGTCATCTCAGAAAGTAAAGTTAAAGAATACCTTTTTGAAACCTCCTTAAGAACAGGAAATGAAAAAATGATTGGCAGAATTCCTGAAGGACTGCATACACGGGACAATGAACAAGTATGTTTTATATCCTGTTCCATTTGTGACGCATTGCTTTGTAATTAACATGTGTTCTCTTTCTCTGCCTTGTATTAATAAAGGCAGCAATACTCAATTTCTTTATTTTTTTTAATTAGATGTTATTGGGGTCAGGATCTTATTTGTAATTTTAAGCACATGCTTAAAATTATGAGTATTTGAATGTTGGCAGTGTAGTGATCTGTGATGTTTCTGATTGCCATGCTGTTGACAAATCCAGCTTTTTTTAATAATTGCATATAATATTTTACATTTTCTTAATTAAACCTTGCCTCAACTTTTGGATGGTTTTGCTTTTGGTTGTTATTTTAAAATTTTCATCATGTATAAAGATAAGTCCTCTTTTTTTACATTAGATATGCTCACTGAAAGGCTAGTTTTGGAAATCTAGATTGGATGTTTGCAAACTTTGACTTTTTCTAAAGTCTTTTTCTGTTTTATAGGCACTGTATGAACTTCTCAAGAGTAGCCATAATGTTAAAGAAGCAATTGAGAGATACTGCTCAAACGGAAAGGCATCTCAGGGTAAGAGATTTCAGAAATGTGTGTTTGAAAAAACAAGAAAAAAAAAAAAAAGTTGCGTAGAAAAACCTTGAGTAACAGTCAGACTGATGAGCACATCCCTTTCCATGATGTCTTTGGCACAGATTAGGTATAATCTGTTGGCCAGTCGGAAATTCCTACTAGAGAAGTTTGCAACTTGTATAAAGGTTGCAGGGTCAGCTTTTCACCTTCCCTTCTTTCCTCCATTGCTGTTGTAAGAATGGCACAGACTGAGGACAGGGGTGCGGAGAGCGGTGAGTTTGCGCCCATGAGGCAGTTCTCACCCACAGTACAGTATCTTTTTGAGATCATGATGTAATCTGATGGCATTTATACCAGAATCAGGAGAACATAGCTGGCTATATAAATAAGCCTTACTCTCTTTCTCACTGTGCTAACATTGTGCTATGCCAACCCTAAGCTGGTTCTATCGTATAGTTCTGTAGGTCTTTGGTAGAGCATGGAGAGGTTTGCTTGAGTTTACAGTGGAAAACGAGCTTCCATCTTGTTTGTCCCTAACTTTATTACTCCCTTAAATGAAAATCAGAGTTTAGCAAAGACAGTTCTTTGTCCTGTATTTTAACATATGTTTTGCATAAAGCAGAAATGGAGTATGAGCCCTGGTATAAGTTGATATTCTGGCAGATATTCCCTACTCAGAACTGGATCCAAAGGGAACTTGAGTGTTTACAAGTTGGGTGCTGTGAAAGCTAAGTATCTAAGGTAAAGCTGAAGGGGACAATAAGGGCTATCAGAGCAATGCTTCAGAAAGGTCATGTACAAGAAGAGATTGTGTAGACCTAACCAATAAGGAAGTATCAGTTGCAGGGTTGTATCCTAAATCCCACACCTCTCTAGGATTTCGATTCCTGTTTTGGGATTGAAAAATACCTCTGCCCATTTGTGGTTCAGAGCCCAAAATTCTGTCCTAAGGACTAGTACTTACACTCCCCTCCCCCGCGCCAAGTCAGATGGGACTTACTATACCCTCATTAAAAATGGCAAAGGATGATAATACTGTCAGTGCCTGTCTCTTAGAGTAACCATTATGCTATGATCTGCTCTACCCGCTGAAGTTCACTGCTATTCTCAAGATGAGAATTAAAAATCCACCACTCCCAAGATAATTTCTTAACAGTGAGACTTTACATGGGGATCTTTTCTTCTCTTTGAAGCTTGCGAACTCTGTAGTAAGGAGTGCAAAATTAATGGGGTGAGAAAGAAAGAAAATGGCCTTGCAGTGGAATGATTATCACCTTCATCTGGGACCAGAAAGGTCTTGGTTCCAATGTCTGCTTCCAGAAATGTTTTGAAATGTGGTTTTTTCCCCCCGTTGGCTTTAAATGTCAGCTGAACGGAAACTTTTTGGATCACCATTATGAATGTAAGATGCCTGAAATATCCCTTCTTAATTATATATAGACCCAAAGCCATAATCAAGATAGGAAAGCAACAATACTTGGGACAAAACTGACCTATTCAAATAGTTTGAGCTACTTTGTTTTAAAAGTCTTACTCTTTTTTAATGATTTGTTCTTTGTAAAACTAAAATTCAGTTTTAGAAACTGCAGGTTTTATCTTACCAAAAAAAAAAAAAAAAGAGATTTGCAGTTCCTCCTTAAGAAGTCTGAAAGGGTTATTTGTGGGATCTTTAGGAGCAGATGGTTGTTTGGTTTGTTCCGGATTCCCTGATATCCCTTGTTTTTCAAAAGCCTGGGTCAGACTAAGTATAGTCCCAGTCGGTTGGCCCTGTATGGCTACCCAAGGTATGCCTAGTGCTAAGGCTTTCCTCCACGGTTCATTATGCCTTTTCTGGGGGTCCACTACCTCACTAGGGGGTTTATGAGATTGAGGAAAGTGTTGGGGGTTCTGGGGTGTCTGTCTTACTTGCCAGATCCGTCTGCTGTCTGCGTCAGGTCAGGATCACCCTGCTGGTGTTGGTTCATCCCACCCCATTTCTCGACTATGATTTACAATGCCATGCATCAAGTCTGCCCAGGTTGGGATGGGTCAGAGGCAGGGTTGGCCATCCTGACCCTCCTGAGTGTTACGTTCTATGTTTTGTCTTATTTCATCGCTTTTTGCAACGAGGTACAAGTTTAAAACAGCTGGGGCTCCGCTTATTAGTAGTTTCATGGCTTTGGGGTCTACAGGGGCAGAGATAGGGTAATCACCATGTGCACCTCTGTCATTCATAGCCTGAAGGCAGGCTGCTTTTGTAACAGCAGTAAAAAGTTGACTTAATGATCTTGTTGGTATAGCAGTGGGCTCCCCTCTATCCCAAGGGTTTATGCCTCCTGCCCAATATGCTACTCGGTGGGTAATAGAGTGTGGTTCAGTGTTAGGGCATGGTCCCTCGTTGAAGAACACTCCTGGTCCCCAAAAGCCATCCTGATCTAACACAATATGATCTCCTCCAGTTAAGGATACATGCCAGAGATACTCGGTCTTGCTTTCGCCAGGCTTCTGCCCATATTTTCGTGCAGATTGGCCAGTTGAAGGGGGTCCCATGGAGTGGTCTTTATGGTATTTCTCTGGTTGCCCCCTTGAGGTCCGGCACATACCTCAGTTTCAATAATAGGGGCTACCTTAAATTCTGATTTCATCTAATACACTCTCATTGCTAAGTTCTTCATTGGGGTCCTCCCAAATACGTCTGTCCCAATCTTCTGGGGAAATGATTAGCTTACAAATTTTTACAGGATCTAGGGGGGTGGGGGCCCAAATTACCACGAGTTCTAGTTTATCCTCTACCTTCCTGCAGTTTTTTTTTTCCTCCCCCAGTTTAAGCAATTGGTCTATTCGCAGAGGTAACAGCATTTCTTGTCGCTTTCTTTGTTCAACCTCATCTTGTAACATTCTCATTTCTTGTTCTTCACATTCCTTATACTGACATGCAGCTCCTAAATATGTCTTCAACATCTTGTATATTACTATTACCTTCTCTTTACCATCTTTCAGTTTACCTCTTACAAGGTTCAACTGTTCTTTTATCTTATTCCAATTATCCTGCTTTTCACGCACCCAATCATCTGAAAATTTTGGTGAAGGGTTAACTCCGTGCCTCTGTAAGTAGTCAGTGATTGAATCTGCCATTCTGCTGACTATGCCAATTTTTGTTGCAGGTGGAGGATTAAGAAAAGTCATCGTTACGGGGTTAACTAAAAGGTTTTATTAATGGTTAAATGATCAAATGATAATTAATCGATGATTGGTAATTAAATTGTAATTAAGCAATAATTGAACAGTAACTAAACGATTTAACAATAATTAATCAATAATTAGGTRGTGGTCAAACACTCCACTACTTACTACACTTCTAATAATTAAGCTATAGCATACATGTCGCTAGCATACAATATACTTTTAGGCTTAATGTAAAATGTCACTTACCTTGTTACAGGTGCTGGGTAAGTGGTGTCTGAACCCTGAAGGGTAACCTTGAGAGGTGTGCCTTCCCTGCTCAAGGGGAGGTCACCTCTGTGCAGCCTGCTGCTGTACAGGAGAGCTCAATGGGCTCGGGGAGGCTACAGATATTTATAGCATAAAGTGACTGACTCATAGTCAACCCCCCCTTTGGTGTACGTGCAGGTGTGCAGCTGTAGCAGTTCTAGTTTTGTCTAGTCCCAGCTTGGGCTGGTACTGTTAGCTCCTGGTAAGACATGGCCTAGGCTCCTTGGTTCTTAGAAGACAGGGCCTAGCACAGTTCTCACGGTTTGCGCAGCAGGGCTGATTTCAGTCAGGCCCACTTGTCGGTGATGCCTGAATCAAAGTACTGCTCACTCAGTCAGAGCAGGGGCATCCGTCACAACAGGTTAGGTTGTTCCTTCACTCTTTTTTCCAACAACCACTGTTCTTTGTATCCTATGTGAGAAGAAATATTTGGAAAAATTATCTCACTGATACCTCCGTGATGTTACAAACCTTGGTTTTTTGATGACAAACTCATTAAGAAATAATAAATCAAATCTTTTGAATGTTCTTTGCCCTCAAGGATGAAAGATTTCAGAAATCAAACACTGTTATGAGTCTTTGTAAAGAAGAATGTTACATTTCAGGTAGGATATCTGTACAGTAGAGGAAAGAACATAGATCTAAATAACTGAACTATTGTTTTTTTAGAATGCATATGGATATTCATCCATTAGCAACAAATATTTTATTCTTTATAAAAGGTTAGTGAGTGAAAACAAGTTTATCATGCTACTTTTGTAATTCTCTAGAAGAGATGACAGCATGGACAGAAGAAGAATGCAGAAGCTTTGAACATGCACTTCTGATTTATGGAAAGGACTTTCATCTCATACAGAAAAACAAGGTTAGTATTTTACAGTCAAATGGAAGAATTGGTAGATGATACAATGCTGAAAATCTGTAAAAGCAATACATTTGTCAGAAGCCATGCAGAACAGTGAAATAAGAACCAACATATTAAAACCAGCGTGGCATTTTTGTGCTAATTTTTCCTCAGATGTTCTTGGAAAAGCTAGGCATTGCAAGATGAGTCAATGTGTTATCTCTGAAATCAGCTTATGTTGACATTACTTCCATTTATGCATTTATATTATAATTTAGTTTAAATGTGTGCCTCTCCTAGAAGTACAGTATTTCCATACCATGGCTGTGGGAGGGGAAAATGCATCTTTACTTAACTGATTTTTGTCACCAGGAAGGTGTAATTTTACAGAAACAGGCTTAGCTTTTTGTGTTTTCAGAAAGTGTAGTCATTTATCAGTAGTCTGTTCTCTGGCCAGCGAAGGAGTTCTAATCCAGATCGCTTCTGATTGACTCCTCTGTGCCTGAAGAATAGGGCTTTTTTTTTTTCTTTTTTATCAAAAAGCAACAATTGACAATATGGATGTTTCCAAATTTTCTGTATATCTCCTTTATGCTTTGATACCACTTCGAGGTTTTTTTCTTTAGGAGTCTGGTGTTTTTGTCATATTTCAGGTAAACTTTATAGGGTTGTGGTTGCTGTTCAACAACAGTTAGCTAGACCTGCTCAATACCTGGTTTAACCTGTCCTAAACAATATTTGTGTGGTTCAGATTTTAAATGGACCTTACCAATAAACAGTAATTCATCAGAGATGCAAAGAAATAATTCAAAAATATTTTTTCCAACATGCAACAAAGTACATGGGTTGATGTATCTGTCACTATGGACCAGAATTTGTCCAAGAAATCCACTGGCTTTTTTTCCAAGCAGGTAGAATGCCAGGAAGTTTAGGGAAAGTTCTGGGACCCAGCATAAGCTGATGTCACTTGTATGTGGAAAGTATCAGCTAGACAAGATTTAGTACATGGAGAAATTTAACAAGAGATGTTTCCTTATCACTGTACTGCAAAGCGTTGTTAACTGGGACTTTATATACTAGCATATGGACATCTGTTCATTTCCTCCCCTGCCTGGTATGTTTGTGTCTAACTAGCAATACATATGAGCTATACTACACCCAAGGCATTTTGGATTTGCCTCTGATGTTTCTRTAAGTTTGATTAAGCTCAAGTATAGTTCACTGCCAGACTGTATCTGGATAGAGTTGTATATTGTAGTTGTAAAACTTAAACTGGAACTGTAGGCTGATGATGATGTGAAATGTTTCTGCATCTAAAAATGGGTATAGTTTATAAGAATATAGGTAGAAGTAATGACTTTTTCTCCAAGAATCTGACTTCACATAGCAACCTCCATTTTGGGGAAAGAGACAAACAGTTAACGTAGATCAAAATGAGTGTTTTGAATCCTTTATACCTTCTCAACAAGACTACAATTTTATTTTGTTTTTTTTAAGCATTTACTGTTGTGATTATCTGTTGTCAAAGCCTCCACAGTTCTGGACTTTGCCAAAAGGAATAAGTACCCGAAGTCTTTTCTGCTTCACTTTTCTTAGGTCATTGACTTGCTCAGCTTTTTCCATCTTAAGAGARAGTCTATCTTATAGTTTAAAAAATTGTTATATGTATTTATATATATAATGCTTCAGATGTAGATACAGTTTCAATCTAGTTTTAAAAAAGCCAATAATGCATACAGTAGAACAAATGTAATACTTACTTGAAACTGTAGATCTCTTTGAAGTCTCCTAATTTAATTGGTTTGTTCCAGATATTGCAGGAATATGGGAACTGGGGAGATGACGAAACGTAAGTATTTGCATTAATCTTGTCAATTCTTCTTGCCTTCTTTTAGGTAAGAACCAGAACAGTTGCTGAGTGTGTGGCTTTCTATTACATGTGGAAAAAGTCAGAACGTTATGATTACTTTGCTCAGCAAACAAGATTTGGAAAGAAGAGATATAACCATCATCCAGGAGTTACGTAAGTAAAACGTTCTTGGAATATGTTTTCTGTTGCAAATCGTAAATGTAGAAGATTTTTTTTTTTTCCTTCTGTCATTGCAGTGTAATGCTGCAGTGGCTATGGCAACTGAAATTAAATCCATCATCATTTTTAGGCCTTGTTTTCTGGTTAAATAATACATTATGGATGCAATATTCTTCTAGGGACTACATGGATCGTTTGGTAGATGAAGCAGAAGCCCTTGGTGGAGCAGTGCATTCTTCAGCCTTAACATCTAATAGTCGAACAGAAACCATTCCTGATCAACAGCTTAGCATTCTGAACTCTATCACTGCCAATGAGTTGACAGGTAAATCAAGAAAAAAAAATGTTTTTGTTGCAACAGTGCAAACAACTATTTCATTTGCATTTGTGTTCCTCTCTTTTCCAGCATTGACAAATAGTGTAGCTACAGTCTGCCACACTTCAGATGTGAACTGCCTGGATGATGCCTTTGCTCCTATGGACAGCTTACCCCGAGCATCAGTTAATCATGTGCCTGTTGGAACAGAAGAATTGCTTAACTTGCCTAGCAATGGTGAAAGTGATTGTTTTAATTTATTTGAGACTGGCTTTTATCATTCAGAGCTAAACCCAATGAACATGTGCAGTGAGGAAACAGAAAGACCTGCGAAGAGATTGAAAATGGGAATTGCTGTCCCAGAATCTTTCATGAATGATGTCTCTGTAAATAACCTTGGTGTGGACTTTGAAAACCACACACACCATATTACCAGTGCCAAAATGGCTGTTTCAGTGGCTGACTTCAGCAGTCTATCTGCAAATGAGACAAACGGTTTTATCAGTACCCACACTCTTCACCAACATGCTGCCCTTCACTCAGAATGACTGTGGAAAACTAAACAAACAGTGGGTACTTTATGCAGTAGTAGTAAACTTGATGGGAGCTATCAGGTTTGCTTAGTCTTTCACTGGAAGTTTGAACTTTATGACATCAGTGATGTCTGTGTATGTATAGAACTATATCTTGATTTATCAAGAGTAATTCCTTTTTTCAGTCCATAAATGTGGAAATGTCATAGGATGTTTGGCAGAGTTTGGGACTAAGAGAACTCTGTGGTGCAGCTTTAAGCTCTGCTTCAATTTTTTTTAAAGCCTGTAGACGGAGGCCACCGTTTCAAAACCAGCACAGAAGTTCTGAACGGATTGGAGTGGCTTTTTAGGCTAAGTTACTTTTGCCGTAACGGATGCAGTGGAATCACAATGTTTACAGGTACCAATCCTGATCCCTGCTCAATGTAGCATTTTTTTTTTTTCTTATAAAGGCAGGGATGGGTTTCTTTAATTTAAACTGCACAAACATACAAGGATGTTTTTTAAATGGAACCTTCTCTCATGTGATACTAAACTAGAGCACTTCAGTTTACAAAACAGCAAGTTCATCTTGGTGGAAGCTAGCACAAGGGACTTAACATGAGTAAAGTGTGAAGATCTACACTTCGATGCTGTTGCAAAATTATAGGCCATGGCTACCTTACACAGAAGTAATTATGCTGCCATAGGTGTCTGTGTACTTTAAACTTACTTACTGGCTTAAACAGATGCGGTTTAGGCTATATTGGTTTTGGATGGGTTTTGTCCACRACTTTGAAGAGTAATGTAATCGTGTACCTTAACTTTCCTAAGGCAGCTGATGTTGCATAAAGTACAGTCTGCACAGCTTAGGATTTACCACTAAACAAACAGTCTACATTTGGAAGACATCTTAAATTGTTTGGAGCACTGCAGTTCAAAGTGTTACAGTTTTGAGGGACTGTCTAGCTTATATAGGAATAGTGGAACCTTGAAGTATGTATTTTAAAGTTTCTCTTTAGTGTGGATTGCATTTATTTGTTTTGGCAAGTCATTGGCTCAAAAATGGCACTTCAATACCTTGATCAAATAGGAAAGGATGAGTAAAAATGTTTCCCATAAAAGCAACTATTTAACTTCAGTAATTTTTTTATTTTGAACATTGAGTGCAATTTAGCCATCTAGGAAGTTTGTCTTGCCAACGTTTGTTCTAATTCTTGCAGAGAGTCAAACCAAACATAGTATTGGCTTGTAACATGTAGCCTACAACTTGCAGTAGTTTTTAATGAGAATCTCAACCTTATTTCAATAGGACTACCCCTTTCCCTCCATACTTTTTCTTTGCACTGTTTGTATTACAAATTTAATTGCCACTAATTTGTTTTCATTATTCAAGTGATTAAGTTTGCGTTGTTGATATTTGTAATAGTTGCTTCAAGGTTATGCTGAGTAATTAGAATGTAGAGACTTTAATATTTGAAAGGGAAGAGGGTATTTATTATGCATACTGTGAACTGCATTGACATCCTGAGTTTCGGATGCAGCGTATGGAGTTTTCTTTACAGCATTGTAATGAAGATTGCTTTGAAGTGTTTACGCAATAGCACATTTACCATATTAAAAAAAAATTAGTTTAGCACAGTGGACAAAAGTAGAGATAATTTTGTAATTGGTTCTTAACTTACACATCTGAAATATGTAACTTTAGTAAGTACACAGTAAATAACGGGTAGCCTTGGCCCTGTTGTACTCTTGACATTTTTAGCCAAGTTGTCAGCTTCTTGTTGCTGTGTTTTGTGCTGAACTTTGTACCTTGTTTCTTTTGTTTATGAATCAACACATTTTATGTAATTTTGTAAAATACTGGCCATAATCCTCCATTGTTATACATTCAAGTTTTATCTATGGGTTTACAGTGAGTGGCTGGTCTGTATAAAAATCATTATACAAAGATGACTGAATGCTTATACCAGTTGCACTTAAATGAACATGCCCATTCTCATTAGCTGATGCAGTAATATATTCAGTTTATCTATGCATTGCTGGGCTCTTAATGTAGACAGAGACTTGTCTAAGGTTTGGGTTGTCAGCAAGTTGAATGGACACTTTAGTTATTTAATAAAGACTTTTGACCAAAATCCAGAAAATGATATGAGAGAAAAATGAATTCCGGCTAGTCTAATAGATTTTTAAATGCTGATGTTATTTAGCCTGTTGGCTAGCTAGCTGGTATCGTTTACTTTTAATTCCTTGTTAAAATGAGGCAATAATTTGCAAGATTGTAAATATGTAAATTCTTCATATCTTTTTAGATATCTATTTCAATATTTTCTGACTACTTCTGTGTATAGTAACATTTTTGTGCATGCTTGATGTGACATTCATAAATTTGTACCACTATGACTTTATCCATGTAAAATAGCTATTTATTGAACTTTTCTTTTAAAAGCTGGACTTACTTATTTTTCTCTCAGTTTAAACATTTAAATGGAGAACTTGTTACTGTTTATTAAAAGAATTGCGTTTTGAAAGTCAGCATGAAGATAACTGAATTGCAACCATATGAAGAAATTACTTGCCTTGGTTCTTAGATGGTGAAGCACAATTCTTATAACAAACTGTGATGAATTCTTTGTCCTTTGCCACACTTTTTCTTCATACAAACAAACCAAAAAATCCATAATGGGCAATTGCAGTGTTGGTAAATGTATCCTTTTTATGTACAGGGAATCTGAAGAGGGTAGCTGATTCATTTAGAAGTGTAACTGGTGCTGTGATTATAGCAATACTTTTACTTTGGTTAGTCATACGTCATCTTCTCATGCTAGGTTTTAAAATGTTTAGTTTTCCTCTTGTCATGGTCAAACTGCTGAATTTACTTGAAGGATGTACAATACTGTTTGAAGAATACTAAATTGTGTACAATTAGGTCAATGAATTGTGCAATTGTTTCCTGTTTTTAATTTTTAAAACTGAGAGTCAAAAATATAGGAAAACTTCAGATCAAGTAGAACATAGTGATACTACTTAATTTAACCAAAGTCTCTAGTGAATATTTCAACTTTGAATGTAAACTAATGGATAAACTGACCAACAGGGACACTATTTGCCCAGCATTACAAGCACATTGTCTACAGACAGGGAAACTAAATACAGTAATTTATAAAATAATGACAAGGTTACTATTTTTTTTATTCCTATTTTTCATTGAAAGAAGGAAGATACTATCAATTGTAAAATACAGTAGGAATGGTTATAGTCCTCCTAATAAAGCAGAGATTCCAGTTATTCTCAGTTCAGAGTAAGTAAGTACCCTGTGCGTAACAACAGATCTAGTGACAATCGGAACATGTTTTAGTATCAGATGTTCAAGAGGAAGTCGCTATTGTTGCATTGGTTTTAATATTTGTACATAAACACTGATTTTTTTGAGCATTATTTTGTATTTGTTGTACTTTAATACCTGGTGTACAGTTCCAGAAATAAATGTCTGGAAACCTTTCTTTACTTGTAAAGCTTTTCATGCATCTGCACTATGTTTGCTACTTCATTTTCAGAAATACTTAGCAGTAACTGAACACATTTTAAGAACTCCGGGTACTGCTAAAGTGCATGTTACCGCACTACCTAATGTTACATAGAGAAGAGTGAAAAATGCAGCATGCAGCAATGCAGGCAAAATAGTAAGTATGATTTCCCTCAAACATTAAAATATTATGGCTTAAGTACAGCAAAATCCTAGATGGGACTTACTTAAACATAGCTTCAGAGTAAGGCATCGCAGCAGTATAACCCAGTATTCAAATTACATGGTAAGCTGTGGGGAAGACATTCCTGTTCTCTGGTGTAAGAAAACTTCCCCAAATCCTTAAATCCCTGTCACAGGTGTGAATACAAAAATTTTACTTGGCTTAGGCCTTAATGCTGAAGTTAAACTATTTTAAATGCTTTTTGTCTTGATTTTCTTTTCCCTCAAGAAAATGAACACTAATCTTGGACACTGAAAAGCACTGTGTTACTTCTAAGATCTTACACACCAATTCTGTCAAAGGCCAGAATTACTGCTGTGCTTTCCTAGGCCCAGCATGCCTGTTTTTGCAATGGCTGGCACAATAAAGCTTCAGGTAAAGAAATTATTACTTATTTTTTAATTAGATGATAGGAGTGCAAGCCATATAATTCTGAACAGCAAAAGTTGTAATTTGCCATGTAATGAGTTTTGCTTCCCCTGATGAAGAGATGCAAGATAAGTGTCTTTGTAATGATGGTTGATACAAGGTGCAAAACAAAATAGCTATCCAAGTGTCTTTGGTGACAAGTTGCACCTCCCTTTTTCTAGTAGTTTAGCATAAAGATCAATGTTGTTAGAACAAATCATAGTGACCAACCCCATCTAGTCCTGTCTTGTTTTGGTGGTACTAATTGTTAGCCTTACAATGCTGGAGTTTTAAAAATTGTTTTAATTAGTATGTGTATATATAATGTAAACCTCTCCCCCCAACTCAGTAGTTACCTGAACTACTTACATTTCCATTAAAGTAATACCAAGACACATCCACTTCTGCCACTAAAAAGAGAAGCAGCCCCTGTAGTCCTTATGGTGCTTGGCTGTTTGGTGCCCAAGTCCTTGTTTTGTCCACAAAATGCAAGGCAGCAAAGACTAGAAGCATAAACCCCAGCAATCAGTTTGCTAAAACACTTTTTACCAGTTCTTGGGTTTCTCTTCCCTCTCTAGGGAAAAGTAATTTAGAGCTCCCAGCAAATCTTGGCCCTCAGATATGGGAGGAGGCCAGGATGCCTTGGCAGAAACATGCTCTCCTGCTGCCTTTGCATGGTGCTGAAGTCATGGGCCTCCTTCTGCCCTGCAGCATGGCTGCTTATTCCCACCCACTCCTTTGCCTTAGCGCTGGCACACGTCTGCCTGCTGTGCAAACAGATTTGACACAGTTCATTATCTTGGCAGAAGAACATACTCGGTTTTCTGTGTCACCAGGTGAGCTCCAGAACTAGCACAGGGAAGGAGCATGCAGCCAGGGAGCAGAGCAGCCCAGCAGACGAAGAGCTGTCAGCCAAGTACAGCATTGCCTTTATATGCAAAATAAAAGTGTCTTAAAGCATGGCTTCATAAGATCCGGTGAGACAAATTAGCAACTTGCAGCCACCACCTATAGGCTTCCTGCTGGCTCGCTCTCTGTGGCCCCTCTATGAGCTGTTTCAGCTCAATGCAATAGCGGAAAACAAAACAAGCGGGAAAGCCTGGGGTTTGTGGTGGTGTTACCATGTTCAGCAAGTCAGATAGCTGACRGCAAGGTCTGATGAGCAGTGGCCAGGAAGGAATGGTGGCTTTGGGAGCAAGGGAGGGGGGACGGGTGAGCAGCAGCATTTACACACACTCACCTTTCCCTCTCTCCTCCTACCAGACTGCCATGGGAGTTGCCTGGGGAGCTGTAGCCCCTACATCAGTCCCTCTTAGATAGATGTATACTTGTATAGAAACATGCCTGTATGTATGTCTGAATATATACACACACACACATATATATGGATATATACACTCATACATACCCTTCAGTAGTTTAACAGATTATATCTTTTTCAGTGCCTAACTCATTCTCAGTCCTTCCAAATCGGAAGCACCAGCAGGGAGATGTGGTTTGCTTTGATCACGCTCTCCATGGCCACACGCAGTGGTGACAGATAGAACAGCTCCGAGAATGAAGCCCTGAGGGCAGGGTGGCCTCTGAGCTGCCACCAATCGCCCCCCAGGCCGCCCTTCAGGGTGGACTCCCACGTGGACAGGCATTTCAAACACAAGTGTGCCAACCAGGAAAGCTGACACAGGCTATTTCATGTCCACCTGCTCTAATCATACTGGTGATACTTCAGAATCTTGATTACTGAGTACTTCAGTAGCTTGATTAAGAATTGCTTTTTTAAAGTGAGTTTCCGATTCTTGTGCTGACTCCTTGCAGAGCCTTCCCCCAGCAGACATGTCCCTCTCCTGCTGTGGACCATCTCTCTCTTCTTTCTGGGAGTCTGCAGCACCCCTGCAAAGGTCGTTAGCTCATCTCTTGATCTTTCAAGCACCTCTGTTCTCCTGCCATGCTGAATCAACAGGGATGCCAGTTAACAACTTAACCTCCTGGAGAATTACAGTCAACTATTACCACCAGCTTCGCCTTTTGAGCTAAGAAGTCAAAAGTCAGGGCCCTGCAGACCAATTTTCTTCAGAAGAGCCTGGTGAGACCAGCTGGGTGTCTCTTGATGCAATCATCTCATTTATTCTGAAGTCTGATTTCACCATCTGAACAACAGCAGCTGGCCCTCAGCATTTCCAATCAATACTGTAGTGTCAGGGGCTCCATCCTCCTGCTCCTGCTGGGGAGGCACATGGAATCAGCTCAACCTGCTACGCTTCTCAGCCTTTCAACCCCCCACAAGTTGGCAAGCTGCACTCCGGTGCCTGCAATCAGGGGACTCCCCCACTGGCAGCGCCAGGACCACCAGGACATTTACCACAGGGGTAAGGAGTTCAGACAAATCCAGGAAAAATAAGCCTAAAACTCTCCATGCAGTGGCAAACCTTTCCATTCTCCCCACGCACTCCTGGTTTTGCTCTTACGTTGGCGTGGTGAGTTGACCCTGGCTGGCTGCCAGGTGCCCACCAAGCTGCTTTATCACTCCCCGCTTCCTCAGCAGGATGGGGGGGAGAAATTAAGATGAAAAAGAACTCATGGGTCAAGATAAAGGCAGTTTAATAAAGGAAAAGCAAAGGCCATGCAGAAACAAAGGAAAACAAAAATATTTATTCTCTACTTCCCATCAGCAGGCAATGTCCAGCCACTGCCTGGGAAGCAGGGCCTCAGTACATGTAGCGGCTGGTCCAGAAGAAAAACGCCTTAATAACGAATGCCCCCTCCCCTCCTCCTTTCTCAGCTTTTATTGCTGAGCATGACATCATACGGTATGGAGTATCTCTTTGGTCAGCTTGGTACAGCTGTCCTGGCTATGTCCCCTCCCAACCTGTTTTCCACTCCCAGCCTGCCGGCCTTTGGGGTGAGGGGGCTGGAGAGACAGCCTCGGTGCTCTGCGAGCACTGCCCAGCAGCAGCCAAAACGCTGGTGTGCTACCAGCACCCTGCTAGCCACCAATACAAAGCACGGCACTGCGAGGGCTGCTGTGGGGAAAGTTACCTCCATCCCAGCCGGGCCCAAGACAGTTGGTGACCCTCACTGAGGATCCCAGCCAGCGCATCACAGCTGCAACAGACTTAAACACTCAAATTCTCTCCTGAATTAGTACAGTATTTTAACACATGCAGACTATGGGTCCGCATCTGGGAGAAGGACTTTGTGGATCTGGCCTGTCAGTAATTGAAACTACCTCAAATTTTAGTTTGATTTTCCTTTCCTTCTTCTACCACTAAGCGTACAAGCATATAGAAGCAGAGTTAGCCAAGTAAGTCCCTATTTTTAAGGAATTCCAATGAAAATCACCCAGGCAAATCATCTTTCAAGAGAGAGATTGTACTTAGTGTAATGAATAATTTATTAACAAACCATAAATAGATTGCATAGAGAATTTTACTGGTTTATTAACAGATTGCACATTACATCTGAAGTAACATCAGAATGCATCCTCCTCTCAGGCACTGGCGGTGTCAGCCTGGTGGTAATGAAGCGCACACAGGGAATTAGAATGACTTTCACCTTCAGTGAAGAGATGGGAATCTAAAGACGACAAGGAGAAGTCTGGTATACCTGAAGCCCTTTCATAGGCTGTAGCACTTTACTGGACTATTATTTCTACTCTGCCATTTTCCTGTCTCCTGCTCAGTCCCCATGTTGTGCTGCTTCTTGCTCAGAAGTACCACCTGACTGCACCTCCTCCTCCTCCTGCCACTTTTTGGCTTTCTATAGCCACCAGCAGACAGAAATGAATTGCTGCTGCCAGTTGCAGGCCAGGTCTTGACTTCCCTCACATGCAGTCCCTGAAGCAGGCTGTCAGGTTTCAGTATTTCAGCAAGGAGAAGCCAGTCCCATGTACCCTGTTAGTGATAGGCAGCCTACACTTCAGCACTGCAATCCTCCACTGCCGTGCAATATTCGCATCCGGGAGGCAGCAAGTGCAGGAAAGCAAACCTTTCTCAATAAATGAATTGTAAACCTAAGCTCCACAGTTGTCAGACAGGAGTCTACTTCCAAATCCGGTCATTTAAAAAGTATTAACAAGTGTGTAAGAAGACAGCTGAAGTAATCTATGCCCTCATGTGACAGCATCTCAGCCTGGAAAACAGGAACAGCACCTGCCTTTTCTGGCATGCTGAGACTAGTGTTCCCCACCTACCCATAAACCCTGGCCTGCTGAGCTAAGCAACACTGCAGGCGCCCTGACACCCAGCCTCCTCTTCAGAGATCAAGAGATGCCCAGTAACCTCCTCCCAGAGAGAGCTGGGGAGAAGGCCCAGATCAGGAGAGAAGGGATCGTCAGAATGATGGAGGCACGTGGGTCCTCTTAGTAGACTGGAGATCACTGCCTGCTCTCATCTGTTACCACGCAGTGAGGACACAAGGACTGTCTCTAGAAGTTGCCCCCAGCATCTTCATAAAACTTGTACAATCCATGCTGAGCCACATGCCATCATCTCATAGCTCTGCTATTTAAATCTTCCTGAAAAAAGACAGCCTTCTCTGGCTAAGGACTGACAGACGAATACGAAAGACAAGGTTCAGGCTTGGAGGGAGACCAAGTAACACAGACACCAAAAAGCTTTGCATTCTGAAAAGGAGACTAGATGCTTCTGCAGCACCCTGGCTGCCCCAACCACTACCAGATTCGTTAGAGCACGCCGTTTCCCAGCTCCTCCGTTCTCATGAGCTTAAGCCAACCACAAATTCATTGGGAGGCTTGCTTGCACTTTTGCAGTAAATACTGGGATGATTTTTCTTTCCCAAGCTGTTTAGCCAGACCCAAAGACTGACAAGCTGTCTCCTGTTTACTTTCTGAAGGCAGTTTGCAGACAGCAGCAAGAATTAATGTGGGAATGGCTGGCTCTGTTTATACCAGTAACTCATCAAAAAAATACACAGCACACTTGGTTGGCATTATTTCCTCCAGCTACACTGCAACATGAGGTTCTCTCTCTTCAAGAATAAAAGCTATGAAAGTTGCCACATGCCAGGAAACTTTCACTGAACCACTGAAACTAGGATTGGACAGGGCTTCAAGATACATACCATCTTGCCTCCTACCCCAAGAYAGGCATAGCTAAAGCCAGTGGCTCAAGCTGGCCTCTTGATGACAGCACACCGTGCAAGCACATCTCAAGTGCCTATTAGCACTGTTCCAAAACAGGCTTCATAAAAGATTTGGACAACTGGCTAGACTGAAATACTTTCTACAAGGAAGCAGATACCAAAGGGACCAACTCTTAAGAAAACTGGAACAAGAACTAGTAATTACCGTGAACTATGAGGATTATCCAAGGAATAGTTCTTGAGAGGGAAGTCATTTTTACAAATTGTGTCCATTGTAAGCACGAGAAGTGAAATAGCAAAATACTAAAACTGAGCCACAGTTACAGACAACTGTGCAAACCAGAATATTAAATGACACGTCCAGAACTCGGGTTTTTATTTTATGAGCTATTGTATGGACAGCTGAACACCAATAAGCAATAATATCAAGAACAGTAGACAGCTGAGAACCTAATGAGGTAAATGGTTAAACCTTCACCTCTGCATCAAATGCGGAGCATTTTCAGGGAAATAACAAGCCTGCAGCTTGCTTTCTAAACAGTAAAGCTACAGCCCTCCGTTATGTAAAAATGCTCATGAAGCTTGAAGTACACATACAGTAAGTACTCTAATGACACAGATTTCTTCAGTCTTGAATCTATTATTCAGCTGACAACAGTGTAGTAATTAGAAAAAAGTTCTTCTCCTTGCTTGATGTCTCTGAGAGTGACAAGCACTACACACCTCGGGTGGCTGTAAAAAAAGGAAAAGCAAAACATGTGGAAGTGAACAATTTTACTTCCCATTTAATTTTTTTAATTCTTCATGGCAAGGAGCTAAAACAATGGCTCTGTCTAGATTACTTTTGGGAGTAATGTGCATAATGCAGGCCAGGGAGCCTGGAAGAACAACTGAAATACAGATAGCAAATATAAGCAAAACCAATATAATTACCAAAAAAAGCACAGCCTATGTGGGTATGCAAATAATGTTTCCACTCACACAATTATTCAGAAATGAAAAGAATTAGTCAAGATAGAGAAAAGACACTTATACAGATAGGAGGAGAAGCTAGAGCAAAGTTCATGGAGCAGAAATCATTCCTCTAGACACGCCTACCCACAGGTGCTAGTTGGCTAAACCCACTCTCAGCCAAACAACATCCAGAAAGACAGCTCTGAACTGCATCGGAGACCTGCTGCAATGGGCGAATGATGGGCGAATTCTCCATAAACCCTAAGCTGAAATCAGTAGCTGGCAAAAGTGTTCTTACAGAGATATTTAGGAACCCACCCCCCTAAACTTCCTTTAAGTAAAGGACCATGCCCTGAAGCTGAAGTATCTATTCTAGGAAGGAGAGCACATTCTTCTGATGCTGATGAACAGGAAAGTGAAGAACAGCATCAACCCAAACAGTCCCCACTACTAAGAACTTTAGCGTGAGGCCATTCTGAAACAAATCAAACAACAACAAAAAGTACTCAACAAGTACTAAGAACTCTTTTACAAGACAGAAAAAGATTCAGAAACCACATTACCTATGTTGTCAGCACTGTAAATATCAGTATCAAAACAAGCAGCTAGAAGCAGATGGGATCTTTTGTTTAGTGGCTGTACACTGGGAGAACTGATGACCTTATTTCCTTGGACAGATTCCAAGGAAGAGAGCAAAATTCCCCCTTTCTGAAATGGTCCCATAGCTTAGCTCTGCTCACTGCGCTTTCACACTTCAAGTACAGCATCCAGGCTTCCTGAAAGTTCAGTCTTACTGCTTCTTTTGTTAAGCATTTATTTATTTATCTGCAGATTTCAAATGCATCTTTAACCTTGCCTCAACAGTCTAATTTTCATCAGAAAAGCAGTTTTTCCAATACGCACCGTAACTTTCTCCAACCAAATTTCAGAGTTTTAAAATAGCTCCAGAATTACATTAGAAGTCCAGATGAGCTGCTCTAAAATCCTTATACATCCTCTAGACGAAGAAGATTATTCGGTTCCTGAAGGTAGCAACTGGACTGGAAGCGCAATTTCTTTGGTGTGTTAAATTCAGGACCAACATGACAACTTACTTTCTCACAGCTTCAAAGTTATTCTTGACTACATCCCAGTACAGGACACTCACTTCCAGACATATTGTCTGTCCTTGTTGTCCATATTGCTCCTTGTACATATTCATCTAATTGTCACTTTTCCCACATTTCCAAACAAAAATCTGAGAAAGGTTTCTAAGTGTTTCAATTTCTAAAAGAGGTGGATTTTCAGGTCATAATGAGGATGTTGTAATTGTGTAGTGTAACTAAAAGTCACATGCCTTTACACTGCATAGTATTTCAGTACAAATTAATTTTAAGTTTCTTCTTGCAAATTCATCTGCTTATCAGAAGACATGGAGAACAGGAGAGTAAGAAGCCTAAACTCCACGACCTTAGGAAGGCTTTGATTGGTTAAGGGTTGCTAACTACATTTGAAATACATACTGAAAAACCTCAGTACTGTAACACAAGCGAAATATAACTAGCGCTTTATGGGATTCAGAAGAATCACACTATAGCGTAACCACTGCTTGTAAAACTGTGTCTTCAGAGCTACGCTGATCTCATTTGCAAAGATGTCGAAAACGGAACAAAAAGAAAGTCTTGTAGATCACTTAAAATTAGTCTACTGAAAGAGCTAACTCTTCCATACAGGTCACACTTTTGTGTAACTCATCTTCATATGGAATATTATTATTCTTCAACCATGTTTGTCTTTTTTACGCATACAGTATGCTTTGTGTCTTACAAATCAATGAGCTCTTTGATTCACTGCTAACCTCTCTATGTCATGGCTGTAGACGATGTTTGGAAGATACTGTTTCAGTTCTACTGGAAAATATCCCGGCACATCAAACTCCTGATAACACACGTTGGCTGCTTTTTCTAGAAAWAARAAAAAAAAAAAAAAGTCTCTACGATACTGAGAAAATCTTAGATAGGGATTTGATTATAAAAATATCAAGTGTACTGCTGCAAAAGTACCAGATGCTTCATCAAGCCTGAAAACCATGCCTCTATTGGGAACTACTACACTCCTCTGAAGTCCTGTTTTGAATTTACACAAGAGATACACAACCAACTTACAGAAGCTTTTATTCATACTTCTTGCATTAAATAGGATGACCTGATTATCAATATGTATATGAAGGGGCACAACGTGCATCGCGCCAGAGGTAGCTTGCAGCATTGCTAAGTGTTGTTAATATACAACATTTGCTTTTACAGTTTAAAAAAAATATTGAAAAAAATTTTCCTGGTGGCAAAGTATGTCATAAATACAGCCAGGAAGAAAAGCACCATCTATCCAGCAGGAAGAAGGGAATTTTCTTTACGTGGACATTGGACCTGGAAGAAACAGTTTCATGGGACAGCCCTTTGTCTCCGTGCCAGTCAATACCTGGTTCGCTACTCCGGCAACCTTTCTGGATGCTACTTGGATGCAGGGTACCTTTAGTGTAATGCAGGCTCCGAAAGCCACTTAGAAGGTAGGTATGGTAACAATTCAACTTTCTGTATCTCACAACCATTCCCATGAGTTATTTATTCCCCCAGACCTTAAGACCAACATACTGTGTGAGACAGAATAAATAAATAGTTCCCCTCTTCACGTCCAACAGCTAGATCATACCAACAGTTTCCTAGATTGTGTACATAAACGTAAGGAAGTCTAAAAAAAGTATTATAGTTCAAACTGAGCAGTGACAGAATCTTACTGTACACGTCACTGTGTGTATGGTTTTCTCATGAAGCCTGCTGGAACCATACTGGGGAACATGATCTGCAACTCTGTGTACTGCCTCAGCCCAGTGGTCCTTTGACAGATATCCTTTCCCACCATCTCACATTTTGGGATGTGTGCCTTTCATTCTGCACACCAGGAGGGACACTGGGGGATCTGGGGGAGTCAGTGAGAAAAGCACAGGGATATTTGAAGCGTTGCTGTGCTGAAGGATTCTAACACCCAGCTGTCACAAAAGGCCTCAGAAACTCTTTATCCCATACGTGCTCATCTTGTTTTAAACAGCACCACTGGCCCCAAGATCAGTATCTGACTCTGTGTCACCTCCAAAATAATTTATATCCATGAACACAAACTCAAGCCTGGAAAATTTACCTGGCAACTTACCATGTGAGCAGTTGTTGACATACTGTCCCACCGCCAGTGGGTTTTGCAGGGCAGCTGTGAGCCAGCTCTCGTCACTCATTTGAAATGGGCCAAGTTGATCTCTCCTGCTGCAAGACCTGAAATGACTGATAGTGTTAACGTGAATCACTGCTCCTTCACTTAACAGGTTATCTGTACTTCCTCCTGTAGAAATGGCCATAGTCACTGGGTAAAGTTACAGCTGTCCAACCCACCGGGGAGACAGGACAACATTGGGGTAGGGGGGGTGTGCACGGACCAACACCTTGGTGATACTTTAGAAAGTAATTTAAACCTCCCACTAGTGTGTGGTGTCTTTCAGACTCTGGTGGAAGAACCCGCACAAAACCACAACGTACAATTCCAGAAATCAACATCAAACGTTACCATTACAGAACTGTTAACACATCTCGTTCACCTCTAAAGATGTGAAGGCTCATCACAGTATCAACTTCAAACTCATTCCCAGAATTAAAATCTGGTATTAGTAGGTATTAGTATTCAAATCAGGTATTATTTTAGATCATTTTGCTTGTTGTTATTTTCTTTTCATGTCATATTTAAACACAAATTGCTACAAATTATATTTTAAGGGAAGCTAAAACAGTCCAGGCTAGCTGCGTCAGGGGAAGTTCAGGTTGGACATTATGAAAAGGTTCTTCACCGACAGGGTGGTCTGGAACAGGCTCCCTAGGGAACTGGTCACGGCACCACACCTGTCAGAGTTCAAGGAGCATCTGGACGACACTCTTGGTCATACGGTTTAGTTTTAGGTAGTCCTGCAAGGAGCAGGGAGTTGGACTTGATGGTCCTTATGGGTCCCTTCCAACGTGAGACAATAATAATAATAATAATAATAATAATAATAATAATAACAACAACAACAACAACAACAACGATTACTGCTCCCTTCTTAAGTGCTGCTCATCTGTAGACCAGAGCTGGAGTTACCAGATTCACCCTTTTGGTATTAGCAAGTTCATATAGAGGCTTTTTTTTTTTAATCCACTAAGCAGATTTGAGTAACAGCTCAGAAGCATTTAAAAAATTTTATGCTACATCCTGCTCCTACTAAAACTATTCTCTTTACAGGAAACAGTCTGTACATCAAAATGCATCTCACTGGCGTTACAGATGAAGACAAAAGAAGTACAAAACAGATCACATCCAGCAGCTCTTACCTTTGTGTTGTTTGCATTATGAGATACACATAGGTGGATGATATTCAAATATAACTCAGAGTAAGACAACAGGGAACTGAGACTATCAGTACCACTGTTTTAAATCAGTTGAGTGACAATCCCCTATTTGACTGCTTACCTGTACACTGATCTTGACAGTCCTTTATCGTTGCCATCAATAAGGACGCCATCTATGCACCTAAAAATAAAGGGATTGCCAAGGGACTGGAAAAAGATGGGCTCATGCTTTCTGTATACTGTACCTGTTGCAAGACAGATATGATTATTTCAGAAGAAAATAAGTTAACGGTCAGAATGGGCTTGCGATATCATCCAGTCCCCTCCACACAGAAACTCAAAGGAGACAGAGGGGGTAGAAGAGAACTCCTCTCTGTTAATGACATTAACACTTGTAAACCTACAAGCTTTTAGACACATCTTTGTGGGATGCAAAAAAAATCTACACGAGCTGAGATATTCCAGAGAGAGAAGCCACTGACGGAAATGATTAAAGAGAAGGCCTGTGTCTAGTATCCGTGTGARAGCTAGATAAAACATCACAGCCCACTGGCCTGCTTCACAGAGGAAAACGTCAAGTGACCTTTGTTCAGGAAAGCACAGCTGAAGATATTAAGCTGTTTTGTTACTACTATGTCAGGGATCTTTGAAAAGCACACACACAGACAGCAAAGAACCTGAAACACCCCCCCCCACCACCCTGATCAGAGATTTTGTTTGGTACAGGAGAGGGAAAATGCCAAACCAAGGACAGACAAATCATTTCAGCAGACCGTTTCCCAAATCCATGAACAGGATTTAACCTGCCCTGCACTCCAAGCACAGAAAAGTCACAGCAGACTGGCTTGCAATTTTTCATGACATTGCAGTCCTGCATCCCTCACACCCACTACATCTTCAGCAACCTTCTGCAGAAATCCTCCACTGCAATCTCACGAGGAGCTAGGTGAAGGCCCCACCAGCAGGCTACACTCACTGCCAAACAGGCAGGAGAGCACTGACCTGCTSTCTCCACAGGGTCCCTTCCCCAGCCAGCAGCCCTGCAGTTTCCTTCATACCCCTGAAAAAGGAAGGCATTTCAACAGCTCATCCTCGTTTTGCTAGGTGAGCTGCTAAAGGAGACTCTCAATGAGCCTACACTCACATTTAGTAAGTGCCTGAAATTTGAGGCAAGCTGCAAGGCCGCAGGCTCATCCCCTGTGATTGCCACTTGACAATTAGTCAGTTTACCAGTCAATGGTAATGGCCAGACACTCCTGCTTTGATATGGCAAAACATGCTCCGCTGCCCAAYGCTTGGACTGGTCCCGATCCTGCAATGCTGGCACAAGCTAGAAACCGCATGCAGGGAATGATTCTGTTGACAGATGAAACAGAAACAAACCCAAAGCATTTCAGCAGAGCTGTCCTAGTTTGGCCATACGGACAGAATTACCAATCTTTTTAAGAAATGTAAGCAAATACAGTTCCAAGAAATGAGGAGGAGGAACAGGGAAGTGCTGATTTTCCAAACATGCTTTATGGAGGAGAGTTTCGCTAAATAAAGGTTTTATTTTCATTCTCCAATTTGTATTTTTGTGCTTCGGAAAAGTTCATAGTCTTGTCTGCTGATCTGTGTAGAGATCTCAAAACCTCATTTTTCAGATCCTTATCCAAAATATAAACCCCGAAGAATTAAACTGTATTGTTCATCTACTTGAAATTGCTCCCATGCATTTATGTTAAAAGAATCTGAAACAACTTTTCTAGCAGCTGAAAAATCAGACTTTGAGTACTGGAAGTTTTTTTTTGTAGACAAAATTACCCCCCCCCCCCAATATTGCTTTGCTTATTTCCAAAAGACCTCTAGTCAGTTTATACAGAAATATTCTCATTCACCACAATTTGCGATTTTGTTAAGGACTGACAGAAATAAAATCCATAAAATAAAAATTAGTGTAGAACTTTGGCATTCTATAATTAGATGGTTAGAAATCACATCTAACTTAATCAGAAAAAAGAACATTCCATTACCAGGATACATAGATACAACCGTCCCTTTCGGTACAAAACCTTTGGTAACAAAGACTCCAGTTCCAGCAGACGCCAGGGAACTTCGGTCTCGAGTAATACTGAACCCTAGTGTATTAAACAGAACTTCCTCCGGACTAAACACATGTTGACTCTGATGGTGACATGAATTTACTTTTGATTGCTTCTGCTCAACAGTCAGTAATTCCAGATATTTACATTTGATTTCTGGAAGTAAGGCCAAGATATGTGCTTGTCTACTGAAGTCATTTATGAACAGAGCTCTAAATATTTTCAGTAGTGTTTCAAAGACATCTTCATCAGAGATAATTTTGTCTTGGGAGCTTTCGGGAACATATCGGAGGATCCTGTAAAGAAAAAAAATATTTTAAGATTACATTTTTCCTAAATAAAATACAAAAGAGCCATTTTACAGTAGAAACTTATATGCACTACTGTTTCAAACAAACCCAAACTCTAAAGACTATTCCTTCATACCTCTCCTACTAAAAAAACATCATCTGTGTATTTACAGCAAGGCAAGTAGGTTAAACCCCACTGAGCTCTTAGTGACAAACATACCAAAAATCAAATATACGTGATTATCGAAGTTTATAAAAAAATATATATAGTTCATTACACTTTAAATGAGGCAAGGACAAATATTAGGCTGACTAGGAAGATTTTAATTTATGCTATTTATAACAATGTCGTACTCATTCAAATTCAAGGACTACTTTTACCTTTAAAAAGAGGGCAAACACATCTTGCAGAAAAAAAGAAAAACCTATCTATCCAGTTGTAACGTTAAATACCATTTTAAAGTTCCAAGTATTACGAGTTTTACGCCAGCGAAGCGACACACAAGGCTGAACCACTTTCTCAAAGCAGCCACCTCCCAGTGAAAAACCCGAGTTAGCTCCTGCGGCACTCCCGGTCACTCCCGAGAAGGGGGGAGCGAGGTCTCGGCCACAGCAGCTCCGAGCCCCCAGAGGGGAGCTCTCACCCAGATCCAGCAGCTACTCGAGGCCGAAAAACCCTGCGAGACACCCACCAGGCGGCACCGGCTGCCGCCACCTCACCCCGCCGGAGAGCAGAAAGGGCGGCGGGGAAGGCCTCCCCCCAAGCGGCCTCACCGCTGCCCGGTGGCGCCCAGGAACTGCCCCTCCGCCTCACCTGCGCTTGCGGCGGAGGTTGAGGGCCAGCCAGGGCACGAACCGGTACTTGTAGGCATTCCACCGCCGCCGCAAGGTTCGCAACATGGCGGCTGGCGAACTGCGCCCGCTCCCTCACGACCGCCCTGGGCACCGCCCTCTCTCGAGCCGCGCCCGTGCAACCGGCCCAGCCAATCTCCGCTCCGGACGCGTGGCCGTATTTGCGTACGGAGCTGCCATTGGCTGGTGGGGGGCCAGCAGGCAACGGGGCGCCGAGCGGCGGCCGGGTGCCGGGTTTCGGCCTCGAGGCCCGGAGCGGCCGAAACGCGGGCCCCGGCCGGCGCTCGGCGCCCCGCTGCGTGTAATAACAAGCAAAACCCCACTCATGAGATCAAACATCACTTAGGACCATAAATAATGTACATTTTTAAGTAGCAGATACCGACTTAATGTAACATGGCTGTGTGCTTAACACATGAAGGCATAATTGCAATCCAAATTTTTCAACAATTTCTTCTTAAATTAATTTTTAAAAACTTAATTTTTCAAATTACAATTTACATATGTAACGAAAAAAGCCGATGTATTTAAAGAAAGTAAAACAAAGTTCAAGTCAGCCCTCAGAACTGACCGACCTGAGGGGGCTTCCTCAGGCTTGCCGAGGATCTGAGGTGCCATCTTGCCGCTGCCTGGGGAAGGCTCCGCAGGGCAATAGGGCTGGATTGGGCTGCCCTGCACGACCTACAGCTGGGCAGGGAGTGGCGTTCACACAGCTAAGGAGAGGAGGCAGCTCGCAAGCAACAAGAGAAACTTTTTAATTCAGACATAGAGTTGTTCATCGATGAAACTGGGCTTGAGCGGAGCTGGGACTCCCCGTTCTTCAACTAGCATATGAAGAGCTAGTTAACCATAGGTAGTATGAAAGGCATGGTATATTTGCACCAAAAAAGGGAGAGCTGCAGGTGCTGGAAAAGAAAACTCCTGTCCCATGGGTGCATACTTACCTATGTAAATACACACACCTCTCTCTCTAACTAAATAATGTTGCATGCCCTTTCTGTGTTTTATTAAACAATCCAAAAAGGCAAGATCTGATACCAAAAGGAGATACAAAAATGATCTAGAAGCAGTGGTTGAACTCCACCTCCTTGACAATTCTGCATCCAGGAGCAATCCCAGCACTATCAGATCACCTTTCCAAAATTATCCTGTGCCTGCCTCTAGTGACGCTGAAGACTACTAGTGCCTCAGATGATCCATGTCATAAAAGGAGTGGATCAATAGCCCAGGGCTGAAACCTGTTACATTTCTGTCCACACTTTTGACTAGTATTTGGCCCTGCTGACAAGGAGACATGAGTTGTGCTTTGTAGCATCATAAGCAACTGCAGCTTGAAAGGTGCAGCCCACTTACTGGTGTGAAACAGTCTGCAGCATTTGCTGCAAACCTAACAAGCCAGACAGAAGGGATGTATTACAAATCATGAGCACTTATGACTTGAGTGGGGGCATAAGGTCTTTTGGTGCCACATTCTACCATCAATTGTCTGTAAAATAAACAAACAAACAAACCCGGTGAATAAAACAATCGCTCAGCAATTGATCTTCAAAAATTAAGACAGGCCCCCAAAATCATTCTTTACAAATCATTAAGTTAAGAGCTATCAAGATAGGGGTGATGTTACCATCTCCTCGACCACTGTTCTCCCTTCTCTGCTTGGGTACCTACTTTCATAGAACTTGCATCTTTGGATGCTGCTGCTTATCTGCAGTTTTAGTTAAAATCTGCCAATGAAGTCAAAAGTTATTGGGAAAAATGAGACAGAACATGACAGCATGTATCTCACTTTCTTAGGAAACTAGTTTAAAAAAATAATCATATGGAGCTAGTGCTTGAGCATTGGTTTTGGGGTGAACAGAGAAATCAAACCTCAAACCACTGTCAAGGCTTATACTCCTATGTCTGGACCTGAACTCTTGCCAAGAGTTTGGGACTTTGTGAGGCAGGCCCACCAAAGCAATGAAACAAGCAGAATTARCTTCCCGTCTCAGAGCCTTGCAAATACTTACAATTGCCTCTTGATTTACTCCATATTCACTTTAATTCTATTGTGGGCCTTGCACATCTTTTCTGAGAACAGGAACTGAGTGATGATATATTGCAAATGGAAATAATTGAGGGAAATAAAAGGAAATAGCACAGTGCTGCCTCAAAATGCTTTCCTGCCATCTTCTGGACTTTCTTGGTAATGACAGGGAAGAAAGGTCTCAAGTCACAACTTAAATTCTGGATTTCAGCAGCTGTGTGCCATAACAAGAAAACAACATGCACATTTGCCACAGTATATGCATATTGTGGCTCTTAAAAGCAAGACTCTCACATTCGTGATCCAGCTCAGCAAGGAAGACTAAGCAATGAGAGAAAAGTTAGTAAGGGAAATACAGTGTCTTGGGAGGTGGGCAGAGTCAGGTCAGAACAGCCACACATACAAGTTGCCCACTCAGATGATGAAGAAGAAATACATGATCCTCGTGACACTCCAAAACATTCTGGAAGCAATCGTTACCTCTCAATGAGAACTTGCAAAGATGAAATACTGTCAGACTTCAACCTATGACCGTCACGTGTAACACAGAACGTAACATTATTCCCACCAGAGAAATCACAGTGGGCATACCTTACTCTTTGCCTGCAGAAGAACTGAACATGCCCTTTACAAATGAAGACATTTGGTTCTACCAGTAGCCTTTGACATTTACTGCCAACTGCTGGGGACAGGTGATGTCTGCCATTCCTTGTTCCTAAAAAAGGAGACTGCAACATTGTAATTACCACACAGTACTGCAAGATTCAGGAATTCTATAGTAAATCAAATAAAGGAAGATCCATTACAGTCAATTTATCTTTTCTTTAATCCTTGTCATGTTTTCCTTCTTGACATTTCAGTTAGTACATTTTTCTGATATTAAAAATCAGATAATAGAATTTATCTCAAGATTTCTGCTGCCAATTTTTGCTGCTGAATTGATATGTTCGTTTCTATTTGCAGAAAGCCACATAAGTAATGGAGACTATAAAGAGAGTGATCCTTCAAAATGTAGAATTTAGTAGTCACAAAAAAGGCTACAGAACACTTGAACTTAATTTTCAACTATCAAAAAATTGATTAATTTTAAAAATATCAAAAAATCAGGAGAAAGACAAGCAACTGAAACAAGCCCTAGCTTTGCAATACGTATTCAGATTGCCTGAATAAGGAAAGGCTTATGTTTGCTACTTAAATCACAAGCAACAGAATCATTTCACTGAAAACATAAAATAGCAGATTAACTTCCAAGATATACCTCAGTGGATCCAGAACTGGTCTAACCAAATCAGCTCACCTGACTTGGTAATTAATAGTTACATTTGCAGTAATGCAAAACTTAGACATTTAGTGTTTGATCTAAGGGCATAAGCAAGTGAGGTTCATAGATACAGTGCTGTCATAAGAGAAGTTTCTACCTTTATTATTGATTAAAAAAAAATGTGTTTGTTGCTGCCCTTTATCTAAGCATTCTTTATTGATACACCTAAGATATACATATATCAGCCAATACTCATTCATATGTGTTATTTAATATTAGAAACCAAGTCTTGATATATTGAGTGTCGCATATGAAATTGTGTTTAAACAGTGAAGTGTACCAGAAATATTTTATTCACATCAGTAAACTGGAYGTGTTTACATTACAATAAGCAAAGGACAAAATTTGTTCAAAAACTTTTATTTACTATAAAGACAAAAAACACCAAAATAGGTACAAATTATACTATATAAAATTGGTTCAATGGGGTAAAAACTTTTAATTAAAATATCTTGATATATTTAAAATAACAAAGGATACAATGAAGCCAAATTTCTTAACCCAGAGATTTCTGTAAAATTTGCTTGCACAGTAAGGTGCTAATAGAAGTTAGCCCTTAAGCCCTGGAAGTCTTAGGAATCAGTCACATAGCAAATATAATTTCATTGTGAAAGTGAACTTTGGTAGAAGAAACTCTATAGGACACCTGAGGTAGTAGAAACTGGAATAAACAGCAGTAGACGTTATTTACAACTTAAGTACCAAATAACATTAAGAACACAAAAAAATAATTACACAATACAATTTTCAGTCCAGCTTTGATCCAAAGAAAATAAGAATATTACATCACATCTGCATTTTAAAAACACCACAATTACCAGCAAGCTGAGGGAAACGCAAACAAACTCAAACAAATGCATTTGGACACTAGAGGCAGTTTGAGTTTGAAATGTGGTAGGCATGGTGATCTACAAAGTAATACTGATTAGCTGAGGTTCATCAGTTTATACAGTTTACATTTCTGCCAGAAACAGTATTAATCTGACAACTGATCTTCCAGTACATGAATTGGCAAGAGTGCATCCTTTAAAGCTTGCACATAAGAAAGACTTGGAAACAATCTTATTAGAATGAGAAATTCTAAAGTGGTCAAAAAAAAGTCAAGTACAAAACAGTTAGAGCTACCAAACTTCACATTTCGGTATTATCTTTTTAACTCTTCAAAGTCTGCCAGTCTTCTAAAACAAAGGAATGTAAAATTTTCAAAAGAAACACATTCACAACTAATGACACTGCTTTTTTTATTAGTATGAGCACTATCATTCCTGTAAACTTATCTTTAAGATGTTTTACTTCCAATTCGTATTGTACATTTTTAATGTACTACAGCTTATTTGGTTTGTCCTGAGTCTTTGAAAATAACCAATTCTATTTCAGTCCAACAATCCAACTGGCTTCTGAAGAGTTAAAACACGAACAGTATTTTTTTTTCCAAATGGATTAAACACAATCAATATTTGATTTAAAAAGATCCCCTCTATTAAAAAAGCAAAAGAAAAGCTGCCATTTTCCTTCAGAATTACATGCATCAGAATCTAAAAACCTGCCTTTAAAATAATTTTAAAAACCTGTTTTAAAAAAAACACACCTGCTAAAAAACACAAGTTTTGCTCTACAGGTGAAGCTTTACTTCACATTTTACTTTATCTTGCTTTTCAAGTCCAAGTTTGTTTCTTGTTAAAATAAATACCTTTATGGTAATATTTTCAACATTTTCAAATTAAATTATCACTAATGGCTACAGTAAATAGATGATGTACGGCAGAAGGAAAACAGCAGGTAAAACTTGTTATCAGTAGAGAATGTGACCTCAGTTTTGTTACACAAAGAATGAGATTTGCTCATAGTTGGCACCTGCTCCCACTGAAGTACAGTACAAAGTCTCCCATAAACTTTAATGGGAGCTAGGTTTGGGGCCTTTGACATGAAACTTCTCTACATGATTTGCCAGAAGAAACTCCTATATGAAAAGAAGGCTCAACAACTCTTAGCATGATTCAGACTAAGTTTTTTTATACAGAACAATCTTGTTTTTTCTGTTTTATTTTTTAAATAACCGATACTATCAGAGCCTTCAACACTGCCTTGTTGTGGTATTTTATTTTATTCCAGATTTCCAGCAAATCTGTTTTTAAAACTCTTGTGTCAGCACAATGTTCCATGACACAGACTGCATCTTTTTCTAAAGACTATTTTAAAAGATCACCTTTCCCTGAAAGTTAAAAATACAATGAAAACAAACTTTAATTTCCAAAGAAATTACATGGCCAGCAGTAAATGCACAGTGAACCACAACTGCCTGCTCCTACTTTAAGGAAGGCAAAATGTTTTTTTTAAAGTATCCATCAACGTTTGGATTTGTTACTCACAGAACTTTGTGTAATTAAAGGGACAGATACAGAACTTCCTTTTAACCAGTGCTGAAAACTGACTAATTGCAGAACCCTCTGCTGACATCTACATGATGTGAAATGGAACAGTGATTGCTATATTAAAATAGATCCTGAGCCCCTCAGCTGCTAATATTGCTGAAAAAGTGCTCCAAATAAAATAAAAATCACTTATCTGCTAAATAATCACGCAGATTTAAGGAAAAATGCTTTTGCGTTCACATAGAGCCAGATGTTTGAAAAGGCACAGTTTACAAATCTCTGCACAAGTTGTGAAATGTTGCATACTGAGCTTAGGTAAAGATCTCGATTTGTCAATCACATACTTAGGTAAGGTCCTCCGCTGGCCTCAAGTCCTTGATGTATCTATCAATAAGGCCAGTAGAATAATACAATTTGCTGTGCTTAACTGCACTGCAAGACAGTTACCGTATATATTCAGTAGCATCTTCTTCAGTATATCAGCCTTATACATAAGTAGCTACCATGTAGTACGGAAGACTGGGTGTTTCAGCAGCTCCCTTGATGGGGGTCTATCCTGAGGTTGAAGTTCTAAACACCGAAGAGTCACATCTTTCAAGCCAGGAGACAGATGTGTAGGGATTGATGGAGCAGTAGTTGCACTAGCAATCTGAAAAAGGAAAAATAACTTTTTAGGAGTCAGTGATTCTTAAGCCTCCTCTCCTACCCCAAAAACCTTCCACAAGCTGATCATTTTCAGCTGATGAGTTGTATTTATGAGCTTTTCTCCACTTAGCGTATTTCCTACTGCAGTTTGAAGATTACATTACTGCTTCCATTTTATAAAATGGCTCTTAAGTTGCCCTTATGCCTATTACCTTTCACAGTCTGTCTCTCTCCTTGCACTTTTCTCTGAATTTTCTTCTTACAGCAAGATTCTGCAGTGACCATCTGCTGAGCAGGCCATAAGAAAAGCTCTTATGCCATACATACGGGTGTTCTTTAGTCTACTAGTTGCCATCACTGTTAACTGGCATAAGCCAACATGGAGATATATTAAGCTGAGCGATGTTACATTATGATACGTTAAGCTGGGTAGGCTCTCTTGCATTGTCTTTACTGTATTTCTGCTACCACCCCAAAGGGCAATCTTTCTCAGACAGATGCAGATCACTCCCAACCAAATTAATTTTGATCTTCTCTAGATCAAATTAAGCAAGATGATTGAGAACACTAGAGTGGCACCACTAGATTCACACAGACACAGAACAAAGACAATTAGATCTCATCACAAGTGATTTGTACTTAATTAGAACATACTTGAATACTGCTGTGCTAGTTCTGTTTTATGGAAACACTTTCTTCACTCATGCTAGTGAAAATGCTAATAATCACTTTCTTCACTTGCAGCAGTATTTTCTTCATTCATGCCTACAGTTCAACTAGACTTTTAGAATTAAATATACCTAATTGATTTTAGTAAGAAACATGAATGCCAAAATGGATGACCTAGAAAAGGGCGGGGGCAATATTCACATATAGCATGGCATAATGGTAAATATCTTTCAGCAAAATCTGAACATGGAACATCAGGTTTTTACCAGAGGACATTCTCCACTATGAAATATGAATACACACATAAATGTTTTATGGTAGAAAAACTTCTTTTCCTCCCGTATTTTACAGGATTGTAAGAAAGAGTTCAAATCCTTGACTCTTCTGCCTGGAGTCAAGATCAACTCTACTCCTAAGGTTTTTTTTAGCCTGTTACACTATGTATTTATATCTTAGGAACAGAGCTTTTTCTGCATATTATTGTATTGGTAGCCTTTTTTTTTTTTTTTTGAACAAACAAGTATGATTATGTTAGTATCAGTATTGATTTTGTACTAACAGCTCCAATATAAAGAAGAGCTATTGCAACAACCCCTACTACTTGTATACTTTTCTAAAATTCACATTGCTGTACATGAAATTAGTCAGCGTCTTTTGTAGCATATTGGTAGCAACAAAATACCTCACCTTAAATATCAGAGCAAGATGATTGGAGTGTTTCTCTGCATTCCAGGGAGGTTTAGCACAAGCCATTTCTATAACAACACAGCCAACGCTCCACACATCACAGCTCCTACCATATTGCTGACCTCTCAGAACCTGAACAGACAGACAGACCAAAGCTCAGATTATCTGCTTCCAAGTCTCTTAACGCTAAGTAATTTAGATGCAACAAAAAAAAAAAAAAAAAAATCAACCAAGTGCATTCTGATTAATATTTCAGGTTGAGAGAGTGATGAGTGATGTAAAATTCCGTAAGATTTATATAGCTATAGAAAGCTAGTAAATAAAATGCCTGATCAAGGGGCAAAGCAAAGTACCTTGCAATAGTCACCTTTTGACCAAATGGTCATTTGGGCTTTAGTAACAATACTTACGATAGATATATCTTGTAACAAACTACTTAAAACAACTTTGACAGAGAAAGAAATGTCATTATTACCACGTTGGAATCATTCCTATTCTTTAGAACAAGTACATTTAAAACATATTTGAAGCATTTACAGCAATTTTGGCTGCATCAATTAGCTTAAAGAGTTCAAACAACTTTTTGAAGTAACTTCCAAAACTGGTTTCTTACCTCCGGTGCCATAAATGCAATAGTTCCCAACAACTGTCCCTGAAACTCCCCAGCACCAGTTCCTTTTGATGCCAACCTGGCTGCAGCTCCAAAATCAGCAATTCTTAATCTATGACCTGTGCTGTCAATTAGCAAATTGGCACCTGTCAACAGCATAAAAATACTGCTAGTTGGCTTTCTATTAAAGGCAAAAGGATGAACAGACACTCTTCCTCCCTCCCTTTCAAAACTATAAATAGGTTGACGTTCCCCACCCCCAGTTATCAAGGAAATCTAAAAATCAAGGACAAAGTCTAATAATGTCACTTTTCTGTTATGCCTGAATGATACTGCACACAGCTTGAGGCTGTCCGAGAGATTTAGAGAAGCAATCAAACTTTAAAAGTAGGGCAAACACAGGATTCTGGAACAATGCCTGGAGATGCAATAATGAAAGACAATGGTGACCTAAAACCCTGGAGGTTTTCATTGCCTGCAGCTCCCTATGAAATTTAAACTTATTTCATCGTTAAGCAACTTTGAGTTGTCTTGAAAAGAATTTCAGAGCAATTGAAAGTTTTCCTATTTTAAGAAGAAATATTAAAGACAAATATTTGCCATCTCTATGTTGCTACTTGTCTGGATATCTCTCCAGTTCATAGACAGCTGTAGTGACATTAAAAGGGAAAAGTTTAGTAAGACTGGTATTTCCCAATAAAGTCCACATTTTGCTCAAACACAATACAACTATATTTATGTTCAGTCAGGATGAAGGAAGAAAACTCATCACAATATTCCTATACATTAGAAACCTGACCTCTTTATCTTGGCTTGTTCAYAGATTTTACTATCATTTCAGTGTAAACATTTACATTAATTTAACTAGAAAGCTTTAAAGCTATATGGCAACTTCGTATTTTATTTGAACAAATTGAGAAAACCAATTTTTCTAAACTATCAGCATGGGTAGCAAATATCCCCAAGCATCCTATGAACATTCTGATTAATTTCAGTAATTAATTCAGCAATAGGTCTCAAGCCAAAATAGATGCTGCTTTCTGAATATTCCTTTTTAAAAGACATTCTAAGTAATTCTCACCTTTAACATCTCTATGGATTATCTGATTCTCATGGAGGTAAGAAAGGCCACGTAACAGTTGTTCTGTGTAATTAACAATAACTGATTCTTTGAAGGCTCCATATTTACTTAACAAATGAGCAACTGAACCCCCTAGAAGATTTAAAAAAAAAACCAAAACAAAAAAACACACAACATTTTATCAACGCTTATATTTTGTATTAGTAGAATGCAGCATTGCCTCCTAAAACTGGAACTTGGTATTGGTATTCCTAATTTATAACTAGGTGTCTCCCCCCCTAAAAAAAACATTAAAAAGTTTCATAGGTAGAAAGTAATATACTAGGTTACTTAATTACTTTCTGCCTGGAACTGTACACATTAAAGACATAAGTCTTCATGCTTCCTAATAATTTTATACTTCCTTAAAAGAATGTACAAATCCCTTAGTGTACAAAGTACTGTTGCTGATAAAAAATTACACATATTTACCCACATTTTGCATTAACTTCTAAGCAGCAGAACACTAGCTTTCTTTGGGGCAAGAGATATGCGCAGCCTCCAGTAAGTGTTCCCTCTGAGGATCTTAATTTAGTTTTGTTACCATCCAAGTACCAATATACAGAAGCAAGTAGACAAGCAAGGAAAAGCAGTATCTTCCTCTGTTTTCCAAAATTGGTATATAGATCCTAAGGATTTTGGATTTCCATTGTGCCTCTCAAAGTATTCTAATATAACTTGGGCTTCAATGAGGTAAAGACAATTCTTGATATTTCATTATCTAAAAAATATTATTTCAGAAAAATTATACTTAAAAAAAGTTAAACACCCTTAGTTTTGAGAAAATATTTTCTGCACTACTGCTTGCAATAACACATACTTGGGCTTTGCTTGTTAGCACTCTGGTATTGCTAAGTGGTTTCTGCCAGAGAACATAAGTTAAGGTGCAATGCTTTAATTTATAAGAAATAAAGATGTATAAAACACCAAATCTAGTCTTGGTAACTGGATGGCAACAACATATAATCCCATTCATAAAATTAATAAAGCTCCTTCTTAAAAAAAAGATACAGACTTTCTTGTCCCTGCTTTATACAATAATGAAAAGATTTCAYTATTTGTTACTAAATTACCACTTCATATATTTAAGATTTGAACACGTTTTTCCCAAAGCATCCTACTTACTACCTATTATTAGAAACTTTTAAGTTCTTTGCATGTGACCTCACACATTTTTTATGAAAATGCTTGGGACAAAAACAAGTGACAGGTATTCCAAACTTTCTAGCAAAGTTATTTTTAATAACAACTTAAAGTTACACAGGTACACTGAAAATGCAACAGTTTGATGTATTTCCAACTGAAGTGCCTGTCTCTCAAAGTTTTTAACTCCTCRTTTAGATTCAGAAATTGAGGAAAAAGTAGGAGAATCTTTGTTCAGGGCTTCCAACTACTTTAACTGTATGACAGATTAGATATGGAAAATTCCAAATAAAAAAAAGGATGCACCAGTAAGAATATTGCTACAACCACTTAAACTGCTCTGTAAGTAGACCTTTATACTGGTTACCAACAGCAATGAAAACACAAATTTGCAAACTGAAGTGATGCACAATGCAGTATGAAACTACATAGTTCAAGACTCAGCTTTGATTTTCTTTGGCATAGTAGTTGTTTACCTGCCATCCATTCAATAAAGAGGTTATAGTTGCTCTTCTCACATGTAGCACCCAACATTCGAATAATGTTAGGATGGTTCAGATGACTCATCATCCTTATTTCTTCCCTCAGTGCTTCAACTACCTCCTCTTGCTCAGATGATGTGTTCCTGACATACGTCACCTGTTTTGAAATACGGTATTCAGACTTACCTTACATAATTACCAGTCCTGTAACCCCCCCCTTCAGTACAGTAACAAGAATGGATGGTTTTCCATCCCTTTTCACCATCTAGAAATAGCAAGTATTCTTTTTTTATCTCAAGCCCCTTCGCTGAGAATGTATCTCCATGTGAGACAGTCACAGAAAATTAAGAGAGATCTTCTGGGGAAATACCAACAAAAATCTCCGCAAGTATGGAGTGGGGAAACTTCCCTCTTCGCTCTCCTCTGCTTAAACGAGGAAAAAAAATTTTTTTTTTCAGATGTTGAAGGAAAGGAAGAAAGATAAGGCCTGAAATGGGATTCTGACAGTGTTGTTATCTGTAAGATTTTTACCAGTTTAACCATACTATCTGTTTCATAACTAAACCTCTTATCCGAGAAATTCGATGGGGGTGGGGGGGAAGCAGATCAGAAGTCCTGTAATGGAACTGGAACCAACCCCAGCTCTGATCCATACTAAATCTGAAATAATGGTATGCTGCAGAGAATTTCCCCTGGGCATCAGAATCATCATTCATCTCTCCAGGAGGAGCCTCAAGGACTACATGGACAGTCCTACTCTTTCACAAGCAAGAGAGTTTCAAAGGAGGAATAGCTGATGACAGGTATTCTTTCCCCGATTAAATGTTCTGAAATTGCTCAATTCCATAGGTATAAGTTCATTCCAGAATTAATAAGAAAATATTAGGACTAAGATTTCCTCTATGTTGGTATCACTGATTCAGACCTAGGGCACCTTAGGTGTGAAACATTTACTCACATCTAGAACCTTCAAAAATCTTGAGTGAAGCATGTGCATTTGGGCCTCTTTTCTCAGTCACACTTCTGTATCTATTAATTTAAATATTAAAAATACTTGCCTCAAAGTTGGCTGTTGGATCAAAGAAAACAAGCATTAAATTGCATTTCCTCTGCTTAAACTCTTTTAGGAAAAAAAATCTTGACAAGGGAAACTTAAGGGGAAACTACTTTTAATAGCTACCTGGCAAATAGGGCATTAATTTGGAATCAAGAGATCTGGGCTCCATTCCTAACTCTGTCACTGATTTATGAATTTGATAAAAGTAAAAATGCATTTGAAGAACTATGAAAGAAAATGGGCATATAAAAAAAAGTATTTTTTTCATTTTAAGGAGAAGTGAAAAAACCTGAAAATATTATGTTAATACCATGCACATAAAGACTTTTTATTACATATTATGTGGGAACACATGAGAGGGAGCAGAGGAAGCAAGGAACACAAGAAGTCTGTGAAAGCAGAGAGCTTTTATATTTAATACTCCAAAGAAACATTGAAGAACATGCACAATATATTCAAGAAGTATTTGAAGTATTTACCTGTTTTACAGCCATTAATGTCCCTGTTCCTACATCTTGAGCTTGGTAACAGGAAGAGAAAGCTCCAAGACCAATTTGCTGACCTTTAAGCCATTCTGCATCTTCTCTGTAATGGTGTTTTGCTTTGGTATGTCCAGGCAGGGTTTCTGGTGTCTGCAAATTAAATTCCAAATCAATTCCATGTTTACTAGCATGCATCTAAAATGTAGACATTCTGGAAGGTTATGGAATATCCAAGCTTATATGCCTCTACTCTCCCTTACAGTTCTTTGTACTGCATGTTATACATATTTCAGCTGAGACCAGAACACCAGTGTGTTCCGTAATCCACATACTCCTACTGTATGTAAGAACAGAGAGCCTCCTCTATGTTACTACCTGAGGGTGAAAGGCAAGATTTAAGGACATAAATAGGAGCAAGACTTTTTTTTCTATTCCTGATCTCACGTCTAGTTAAGGTTTTAGTTAGCACCTATAGTAAACACAACCAAAATCATGTATTTTTCTACTTTATTTATTTCTCCCATTTTATGCTTCAGATGTTGTTGCCTCATGCAAAGGATCACAAATAAAATACTCCTTTCCTTATTCTTATTTCTTGTGCTTTTGTCTATTTGCCAACAAGTATCTTTTTTCTGACTTCTAAAGTATCTCACATCTGTCTCAAGATGTGCCAGCAAGGTCCCTTCTAACTCTGCCTTCTCTTGCAGACACTAGTTTGGTTTTGTACAATTGCCTTCAATGTAAAACAGCATTAAAACTCAGTACAGTTCTACTCCTGCTTAAAAACTTTGTTCTCRTTTCCTGGTTGCCCCACTTTTACACTTCCTTCTCTACTATTTTAAAGGCTGGTACATGACATGATGTTTCTCTTCCAAATACCTTCTCTAAACTTGTTAATAACCATGGAAGGATTCTGTTAGCACCCTCAACTGGCAGACTGTTTATACTCCAACTCCTAGGCAAGGGTATTGCGTACCTTTGTGTTTTATATAACCTTGGAAATGTAACAGCACTGCCTTATAAATTCAGTGAACCTCAATTGAGACTTATGCTAAATTCCCATATGTATACTTACATCCTGCTGAATGATTATGATATCTTCACCATTTTCAACCTGTAGTTGGGGAATTATTGGCAGGGCATCTTGAGATGCTGACATTGCCATAGCAATAGCTAAAGCTTCTTCCTCTTCAGCTTCCATCTTTTCCTTGCATTTTTGATTATGATTTACATCATCTTTGTAAGTATCATCATTTTCTGCCCTTTCAGGAGAAAGAACTGCAACTTCAGACTTGAAGGTAACTGTGCCATCACTCGTTGGCATGGAGGCCTCAAGTAGATCCTCAATACTGGAATTGAGCTCTGCATTAACATCCAATCGACATTTTTCATCTACTGGTGTGAACACTGTCTCTTCACTTGGTATAACTGCACTGCTACTACTGCTACTATTGCCATCACACTGTGAAATATCATTCAGGTCAAGTGTCATACTGTTTTTTAAGGTTTCTCCCTGCTTGTTCACATCACTTGGGGTGGGTCGTGATGGCTTTGGCCTGTGTATGTGACTGGATGGCAATGGCCTGGCTTGGGTGAAAACTGGAGAAAGTTTCTCTGGTTCTTTATTTTCAGAACCGTTTCTCTGAAACTGTAGAGAAAGTTTCCGCTGTGTTTGAGGAGAAGGCGAGGGGATTTTGCAGGGAACGAATCCCTGAGGTCTGAGTTTAGAGACATCTGTTACAGTGCCAGCTGGTACAGATGGGTTTGAAGGAGACAGAAGCGTTGGGAATAGTGACTGGGAATGACTGGATGAGGGAGAAGAGTTCAAACACTGACTGTGGGGTTTTCCTTTTGTTTGAATGGCTGGCTTTGGTTGCTCAGTGGTTACTGATGAAACAGGAACTCCCACAGCAAGGCCAGCCAGYGTCTCAGAAATGTCCTCTGGACTGGCACTCACTTTTTTATCACTTAAACCTTTCCCACTTTTCCCTGATAACTGGACAGTATTGTTAGGAGTATTACTTTCTGTAGCTTCTGGAGAGTTATCTGGTACAGGTAGCTGCAAAAAGTCTTCATGTCGACATTCCCCAGAATGCATTTCTTCCATGCCCAGCTGGATGGCTTCTGCAATTTCCATTTCGTCTGCTATTGCCATCAGACGTCGACGCATCCTTGCATAATGAGTTGAGCTCGTCACACTCAACATTTCTAACAGCTTTACAAAAACATGGGGCACTCTTGCCACCATTCTCGCTGCACTTAAAAATACTCTCCGCGATAGTTTACCAACCATTGAGTGGGAATTGTCAATTGACTGCAAGGCGAAAGTTAAGAGGGAGAGAAGTTTCTTATACCTAAAAAAAAGAAAAGAGGTGTTTTATACACTGATATGCTCTAGTTAACTAGTGCCAAGAAAGCCATTTCAAGATAATGTATTTAGTTGTCAGTTCTGCAGTAGAAAGGAGACTTATTGCTGCACTGGTGCTTCAAAATTGATTCACAGCTCAGAAGTTTTAAAAAAAAAAAAAAAAAGGCAACCATTTACTCCATAAAGTAAGTGCACTTTTGCATATAAATATATGCTATTCGTTTACAGGAATTAGAACAACTATTTTTTTTAAGAAATCACCAACAACACATTCAACTATGAAGAGTAATAGTCACATAGTGTAAGCAAGTACCTGTCTACTATGGTATCAGCCTGTAAAACATCTCCACAGACAATGTGGGGATAAAATTCACCAGGAAATTCCAACAGAAGTCTGTCTATTAGACAAAGTCGCCCCAGTAGTGCTTGCCAGTTGCTAGATTCGGTCTGGGTTCCAAGAATACAATTTAAGACATAATCAACACCACCAATACCAATGGACCCTATAAAAAAAGTTGATAAAACAAGGATTAGATACATTTGCAATCTAAAACCTGATCTAAATAAAGATCAGAACTGTATCATAGAGAAATACACATTGTGTGCCCAAATTACCCCCCACCCAAACTGCTGAGAGAAATACTGTTCTCTTTGCCATGCTGATATTGGATAAATCCTGTATTAAATTTAAAACACTTCAGTATATTCAGTTGTAATTATAATTCAGTTATATACAAAGAGCTATTATTACCAGATTTAAGTATTTCTCTCCCAACTGCCAGCTCGCCCGCTTGGCCTTTACACATCTCCAATAGTGTTGAGACTGAAAGTTGACTTGTTCGACTATAAGAAATTAAAACAAAAAAGTAACTCTTTTAGCAGATACTTTCAAGGAAGAATATTCTAATAATTATATTTCAATAATCATTAGCTTGGAATTGTACGTGGAAAATGATTTCTCATCACTTTATTCCAATACATTTCTATAATCCTCTATCTGTAAGCTACCAATAGTTGTGACATTTTTTATAAGGATACTTCCAGAAATGTAATGTCTATCACTAAAAAAATAACCAAAATCCCAAATAGGACTTTTTTGAGTCCTCTTGCAAAAACAGGCCAAATCCAGGAATCCAGCAACACAAGGAACAGTTCTATTTCACTTATTCCTTTAACTTTAGACATTCTATTGCTAGAGTATTGCCGGGGCATCTCTAGCTGCAGTTTCAGAAGAAATGCTGCTTAGGAACTAAACCTAAGGAGACAAAAATCAAGCTGGTGGACTTCTGCATCTAGTTTACAGTACAGGTGAAGAAATGGTTGGTCTGGCAGAACAAACAGGGTAGCTTGGGACAGGAAGACAAGGCCTACTCAAGCCAGAAATGCCAAGGGCATTCACTCAGAATAACCATCTCCTAACATTACACTGCGAAATAAAAAGTAGAAGCGTTATGTTAACACTTCACCGCACAGATGTACAACAGCTTTTGTTGAAGTAGGAAACATACATGATTGGTACTTGCTGAAGGGTACTTGCTGACTGCTTAAAGGTGAGTCATGAGAATTAGACCAAAGCAATATCAACTGAGATGGCTGGGATGGTTGATGACTGCACCTACAATCTTCCTTTAAGGGGGCAAAAAGGCCTTATGAAAGCAAAGTATCATTTAAGATCTGTAAGTGTTAGAAAAATACAATCAGGTGCCTTCAAAAGCTACATCTTTCAAGCCAGAAGTTTGTTGGTAGCAATTAGACTTTAACAACAACATCATATATTTATACTTACAATCCRCACATTTTATTTCACCACCAACTATAAATGGTCTCCTAGTTCCACATAAATAGCAACAACTGAAGCTTCAAGACATTTCAGTAACAATCCAAAATGAATTTGAAGTTCATGAGACACCATACCTGTTGGCATCTGCACATTTAACTAGTATCGTCTCTACAACTGGCTTGAGAAGTCGCTGTAGTTTAGTCCTCTCTGCCAAAGTATGACAGGGAGTATATACCAGCATGGCTCTTAAAGTTTTCTAAGAGAAAGGAAAAAAGCAATATATATGAAATCAAATTAGCTACACAATTCTAATTTTTTTTTTACAGAGTTGTAAATAGTTTCATATCAATTGCATTCAAAATATCAGAGAAATGTTCAAAGGATAAATAGCTTACTACATATTCACTGTTAGAATTAGTCATGTATTCTTTGAGATTGGAGAGAACCTAGTCATACAAGTACTGTTAATACTTAGCACTGTAGCAAGCATTTCCTTATATTTGGCCAGTGGAGCCATGCCATTTCACTCTTGCTGAGGATTTTGTTCATCCTGCTTTCAGATGATGGCTAGAAGTTAAGTCATCAGTGGTGCTCAACAACAATTACTAGGATTCCTGACTTCATATATCTCCTCCCCTTCCCTCCCCTTCAAAAATGAAGTAACTTCGAAATTACTAAAATACGAGTAAACAACTACTTACTAAAGCAGCAACATACACTTTGTAGACAGGGTCGGCACAGACCATGGACAGCACACTGCAGCAGGATTCCACCACCACATCTCCTGAGATACTGGTCTGAGATGACCCACTAGCTGCTCCCAGAGCTCCAGCACTTGTGTTGTTTCCATTGCTACTTCCAGAATTTCCAGTGCTTTCACCATTAGCCAGTAATAGAGCACCACTAACATCATGGGAAAGACGTCTAAGTGCCATCTCTCGTATATTCCAGTTTCGAGAAAACAAGCAGCCAACTAACTCCATTCCAAATACCTGCCAAGGAAAAAGCAACATTACAGGAGTCAAACTGAATAACACTGCAACTTAAGAGCAATCAAAAAGAGCAAAGAAATGTTTCTAGTGAAAAATCACCTTAAGAAGTCTGACAGCAAAAATGTGTCAGAAGGTACAGTGTCTTAAAAAGATTCTGTGATAGAAATGAAAACATCATAAATGATAAGTCATTGGTTCTCCAGAAACTCTGTTAAGAGAAGCAGGAGGATGGTTTCATTCACTTTGAATTTTGATTATTCAGTATGGAGTTTGTTTCTAGACATTGATATAAACAACCCTGAAACCACGGTCCGGCTATACCAGACAAAAATAGGAAATATAGACAGGAATATAGCAGAAATATAGGCAATACAAGTCATCCCACTTTTAAGTGTGTGACCCCTGCTCAGTTGAACCCACCGCTAGACTCTAGAGTTTATTTAGGTCATTTGGCTCCTGCCATACAACTTGGGTAACAGTAAGTGCCAACTTTGTATTTATGTGACACTTGCACAACCAAAACTAGAGTTAAGAACACATTTTATTACATGGACCTTTAATTTGAGGCCTGAGATGAAGTCCAAAACTGAAACCTTACTGTTAAAACAAGACTGGAAAACCTTCTCTTCTGATGCAAGTTAAATATAATTATTTCCAATAATAATAAACCATAAAGCTGATGGGATTCAGAATAAATTTTTTAATTGTTGATCCAACAAATATAGCAAAACAGTTCAAAATCAGTTTTTACATTTGAAGCTTCTTTTACAAAGTAAAAATACCTGAATCCATGGCTCAGCTAAATCTTTATAGGCAGAAGGGATCTGCTGGACCCCATAATGAGTAAGGTTAAAATTGCTATCTTGGGTTCTTCTCTGTGATCCAGCTGTAGATTGCTGCTGAGTTTGTTGCTGAACCACACGGAGAACAGAAGAATCCACAGGGCTTGGCAATTCGTGACTACAGATTAACAACAAATAATGTGGATTAACACATGAAACATTTACTGAAGTAAATACTTCAGCATATTTTAGGAACATCAACTAAGGATCCAGAAACAGATAGTTTATTATACACAGACTGAATCCTTACCTATAGAAATCATGAGATCTCCATTTAGATCTACAAAGAGGACAGATGAGCGGCTCTCTGTTTCTTCTGCATTCTTCTGCCCCTGGAATACAGCAACAGGATAATTCATACTACATACTTCAGTTTTACAGTGTATAAAACCAGAAGATGGCATTACTATTTCTAAGTTTTACTGAAGAATGTTAGTTTCAGGATAAATGCTTCTGAACTGAGCCATTTGCAGCAGCCTGATAAATATGGGCATTTAAACATTTTTTGCATGCAGAAATGCTTCAGTTTAGCACTACAATTAATATTAAAAGTTATGAAGTGAAACGCAGTTCCTTTTGTACCTCAAACATATGCAATACTTTTTCAAAACTATTAAAGTACGGGAGATGGAATTTTATTTGTTAAAGCAAACTGTAACTATTTATATACTTTATTTAATGTAGTATGTAAGCATACTCCGTAATTCACTAGGTAATCCTAGCTGATAGTAGATGACTTTCATGCATTCTAATGACAAGTCACAGGGGGCTAAAAGTCTGTTCCTAACCTTGCTCTAATTGGACATAATCTCTTCACTCAGGTAAAAGAGGCTCAAACCTCTAGCCCTGAAGATAACTTCTTTCTCAAAGCATCAAATTACAAACTTTATTTGTGAATAACTGATAAAATAAGGCATATCAATAGTACCCGAATGATACCAAACTCTCACAAAGAGTGACAGTCATCACTTAGGAGCAAGTTTCTGGTTTTTTACTTTTAAAACAAACAAAAAACCCAACGAAAACACACTAAGTTATAATACTTTTGCATATTTAGAGTCACCAGAACTTAACAAGACAAAGATGACAACATACATATTGACATGCAGTGGTGGTGTAATTTGTTCCTGCAGCCATCTTCACACACAGTTAGGCTCTCTTCATCCAGCATGCCTAACAAACAAATGGGGCACATCTGTTCTTCTTCATCCTTCATACTATAAAAATAGATATTTGTGATTGTAAAAATATCGTATCAGAATTCAGAACAGGCTTTAACAGTGAAAAAAGATTAACTTCCAGTTTGGAACAGTCACTTCTGAATAACTATAGGCTATTCATGAATCATTCTCCTAAACCTTGGTCTGAATAAGTAAGCAACCAAATTTTTAGAAGCACTGAGTACAGACAACACTTTGTTGAAATGAAAGTGAAAGTCACAAAACACATGACATCTTCTCCAACTAGGTCAGATACCAATTAGAGATAAAAAGGCCCAGCCTTGGGCACTTACATTTTTTTCCCCTACAGCTTCTTTAAACAAACCAACCTTCGCTTTTTTACCTATCATTTGGTTTTGAAAAACTAAAATTTTTATATTTTTAAAGCTACCCACATTTTTTTTCCACCACACTCCTTTCAGAGTATGAATCACAACGTAGTCTTTAGCCCATTTCAGGAAACTGTAAATACTATTTGATGAACTTATGTGAAACTCAAAAAACTAACAGAAGATAACAGCCACTCAAGAATTGTCTGCCACTAACAGAACAGATGCAATAGATTCACATGAACACTAACATACCTACATGTCACATGTAGTTTTTTTAAAAAAACATTTTCCCTGTTTTACATGTTGCTTCCATTTTATTTACCCCCACCTTAATTTTTAAATGAATATAACCACAGATTTTGCCAGAAAAATTATTCTGAACTTAAACAACACGTAGTGAAAAACACAGGTTTTAATCTGCTGTAATATTGTTTAAATGTGCAAAACTCTTACAATTCATAGCAAATATTTAAGTTATAGTTGGTGTGTGTCTAAAAGTTTGCAGGAACCCTGTATTTGTTCACCAACAATATATTTTTAAAATACAATTAATTTGTATATACATTATTTCTATACACATATATTCACTTCTATTTCCTTGCAAATGGTTGGCACTATTTTTTTTCCTTGAAAAATCCACAAAAATAAGCTTACAGTGAAAAATTCATTTCCACGGCACATACAGAAACACAAGTATTAATTTAAAATTTGTTTTTGAAGAATTAGTAGTAAACCAAAAATAATTGCAAGTCACAGTAATCATCAAAACTGAGTAAAATTTTATCTCAAATGAATCTGATGCTCAGTGTTGTGCAAGATTAGACTTGCACAAAACAGCAACATATCTCATTGAACCAGTAATGCTAGGAACTAATCACCAGGTGTACTGGCAAACAACTGAAAAATCTTTCATCCTGTAAAAAAATGAGAACTAACRCACTGAAGTTCACAATCCAGTGAAGCCAGTTCTATGGAGAAAAAGTATTTTCCTACGCAAGGTATCTGCATGAAAGGAACTGGCTTGCCAGATAAGAGTAGATTATGTATTTAACTGCTTTGCTTATGCAATTTATTTACAGTGACACAACTTAGCAATTTGGAAAAATAAGTAAAAGATGATGGGAAATTAAGGTCACAATCTGTACATCAGAATTATAAACTTGTCTGAATATATTCATCTAACTATATGCTTATTATCATGAAGTAACATACCAAGGTACTCCTTAAGTTAGGTTTCACTTTATACAAAAGAAAGCCTTAGTTTAGGTTGCCTTCTGTGGTTTGACCTCTTTAGAGGATGTCTAGTTCACCCACTAACGAACACATGCACAAATCGCTTGTTAAAAAAATTAACCAATATCTTTTCAAAATCAAAGAAAAGAACATGCAAAAGCACTCAAGTAGTAGAAGTCAAGGGGTGTGCTTGTGTGGGAAAATCAAAGAATCAAGCATCRCTTAAAATTGATAAATTGTTTAATATTGTATAAACTATAAAAATCATAATAGTTTAATAGCTCCCTTAAAATAATTTAATCACCCATTTTATATGAAGTGTTTTTTTAAATATATGCTTATTTATGTTTTTATACATATTTTTTATATATGTTTACACAAACAGAGTGCATTTACCCAAAAATTTTTCAGTATATTGTCATAGGCACAAGCATTTCTCCAGAGTGGGACAAGAGAAAAAGAAAAATCATATTTCTTCATTTGGCAACATTTGCACAAGTGCTGTATTTGAACAAATGCACACAAATAGGTTTCCAAAGTTAATATATGCTTCAGTCTTGCACTTACGTTTCAAAAGTTTGTTTCCCAAATCCATAAAGGGTCAAAAAAAAATTCTTTTCACAACTCTACTTAACATTTTTCAAACAGAAGTTACAAAGCAAATATGCCCACTTGGTTCCACGGTGACTAATGCATGCTTGACTCAACTGTTTGCAAATACAGAGACTTAACGTGGCTTGAAATGAAAGCAGCTTTGAACGAAAAGAATGTAGGTGATTCTAAACCTCCAAAATTAGAAGAAAACTACAGAATAAAGCTTTTAATTCCTTTAGAAAAATACTAACCTGTTTTCTGAACTAGATGTAGAAGTACTAGATGATGACAATGTATGAGAATTTGACATGCGTGAGACAAACTTCTGGATGGTGTTACGAGATGGAGCTTTGATCCTCGAGCTACGCCTACTGTGATATTTCTGGAACAAACTCTCAACCTAACATCAGAAAAAGACAGCAACAGTCGTATTTATGCTATGAATAGCTTGTAATTAAAAGTAATATTACTGAAGCTTAACTACTGCTAAAAAAAGATCCATTCACCTTCACAATAATGCATTAGCAGTAGCAGCAGCAGCAGGAATTTCAGAAGTCTTACTAATAAGCAGATCACAAGAAACACTTTACAACAAAAACCTACTTGCTTATTAAAAATAAATAACAGCTTTAAGTATACACACAATTACTTCTGAAGACCCTCGTTCTGTTTACCTTTCAGCTAATCAGTGAGACAGATATATAAATTTGCATAGAAAATCCAAGATTGGAATCGCTCACTAAACTACAGCTCTCTGTTATTCTTTTAAATATGTCTTTTATTCACAGCTATTTTTTTTTCAACCTACAGAGCTCCTGAGACTGAATTAAAGACATAATTAAAAACGTATATTCTTGTTGCTTTGAAAAGCAACAGTTTTCAGCATTTTAAGATAATGTCCTAAAGCCTTTTATCTGGAGTGTATTTTATATCTGCTGTTAGATCTATTAGAAATCGATTACCTCAAAGTTCTTCAGTGTCTTTCTCCAGAGCATCGGGTCTGAGGGTTCAAGCTGGAACACCCGCAGCATAACAAACAGCAGATGAATACAAAACGTCCCACGGCCACAGCTACAAGTCTGCAAAGAAAAGTATATGCTAAGACACTACTGAATTGATAATTACATAGATAATTTTTCCACATTTAAGTGCATCATAGAACATATACTAGCCCCTGCCCCTCCCTCCCCCAGAAAAAAAAGTAGTTTATGCAAAATATTTCATATGTAGGCATAAATATCTTATTACATGGCCTTACAGAAAATGTGAATTCCCAAATTATTCCAGAATATATATGGAAAAGCAGACAATTCTTACACTAGTTTTCAATTGACTTTTTTTCCCCCCATTTCTTAATTCTTTTAAAATCAACTGAAGCTATTGCTACGCTTCATACTAGAAGGAATTTATGCATATAGTCATTATATCCATAACATGACAGCAATCAAACTTAAATGAGATGCTTCTGTTTACTCAAAAACCTAGATGTTCCCCAATGCAGCACTTTAGTACTATGAAAGTCTATGAAAAGGACCTCACTATGGGTATTAATGAAATTATCACACCGTTAAAGGAATTATGTCATGTGCCTGTCATTTACATATATCCCATGAATAGAGGAAAGAGTGTTTCAGAGTGAGAAACTAGGAAAATGAAGTGGCCAAATTTTAGTCAAAAATACTTAAGATATATAATTCAGAGCTACTTCTAGGAGTGAGAAATAGACAGGACAATAGTAATTACTTCCAAACTAGAGTGTTTTTTGTTTGTTTGTTTTTAAAAAAGAGAAACTTTAGACAAAACTAATATACTTGCTACATATTCGACAAAATATAAGCTGATCATTGTATTACACGAGCACAGATTACAACTTTTAAACATTACTTTATAGAACTGTTCTCATGGGTTGGCAACTAACTTGATCTAAATTGGTTTTGAACAGTTTTCCAAGATTAAGTATCAATTAATAAAAGCTACAGACAATATAAAAACGTTCTCTACCTGAGGCCCAATAAACACTCTATATTTATTATCAGGGCTGTCTCCTCCAATTAAGAAAGAGTTGGGTCCTATCTGCTGCAGCAAGTACAGCCTGGCTCGCATAACTTTGTTGACACGACGATTTGTTTCCTCAGGGCTGTATGGAGAGAAGCCATCTGGAGATGGGGCTCGTCGAGGTGGTGTTATTCGTCCACTCTGAAACTACATAAGCATTTCCAGGACAACAGTAAGTTTAATTAGGTGTTGGGTGTTTTTTTGTTTTGTTTTCTTTTTTTCTTTTCTTTTTTTTTTTTTTTTTTTTTTTTTTTTTTTTTTTTTTTTNTTTTTTTTTGGTTTTTTTTATTTGTTTGTTTTTTCTCCAAATGACACAGAGTAAGAGAGTCCCTGAAACCTGAAACTACAACAGCCTGCTTAGACTATATGACTTTAAAAGGATTACTTTTCTTCCATGCCCAGAACTCGAGGGCAGAAGAAAAACTGAATTTTGTAAACTGAAATTTTGTCTGACATTGTGACAGAAAAGGAGTCTTTTAAATTGCTTCTATTTTCAAGTCTTCATTGGTTGCCTTACCATATTACTACTGAATTAGCAAGTATAATTTAATCAGAAGATAATCATAGACTTGTGACTCAATAAAGGAAATTATTATATAAGGTTATAATGCTAATATATTCCATAAATGAAGAAATCCTATGACTACAGTTTACAAAAGGGAATATATGTTCAACGAAGAACAAAAGTTCAAGAAATTCCAAAGAAAAGGAAAAAGGATACAGCTTCCTCTCCTTTGCATAATTAAAGCAACTTTCAGGTCAGGATGGGATCTTTTTTGTTTTGTTTCCCCATGATCAAAAATTCAATGGCCCAAACCTTTTATTAAAATTGTCTTCATTTAAATTCTTCACACTTCTAACATTATGAGATGCATTAATGCCTCTGTCCAATTTCAAATTTTCTGCTTTGATTTACATCCACTTTGAATTTTATGTTACAATGCAGGTTATAATTGACTCACTGTCCATCAGTTAAGTAAAAGATAGCCTGAACTTCTAAGCTTTTTCATGTGAAAGGTTAATATAAAACAAAGAAAAACAATCAAGTAAAAATGGATCAAAGACTAAATTAGATAGTTTGGTGGATTGTTGTGGTTTGGTTTTTTGGTTTTTTTTGTTTGTTTGGTTGGTTTTTTCTTTTTCTTTTTTTTTTAAACCTTTCAATTTCTCTTTTCAAGAGGAAAGGAGCTGTGTTGCAGTGCTGTAACTTGTGATATTTGTCCCTAATTCAGAGGAATGGCAGTACGTATTTTAATTGATTTTGGAAACCTTATTTAGAGCAATGGGACAATAAAAGCAATTAGATCTTATTCTTACTTTAATTGCACTGTGAAGTTGTAGACAAGTCGAGTGAAGCCTAACTGTGGATGAGCATGTTTATAACAAGCAAACCTGTTAGATACTATTGCTCAAAACATTATACTCTTGATCTTCTTTAATGACGCCAGTTACTATTGCTCAAAACGTTCTATTCCAGATCTTCTCAAATGTAATGATAGAGATTTTAGTCTTCTAACAATGCATATACCTAAATTGTCCCTAACCTGTACATAAATAGCAGTTCTGGGAAAGAGGATCACAAATACCAGTAACACTTTTCTGCAGGAATCTTCATCCAGTCAACAATCCTATCCCCAATGAAATATACCTGCCTGGAGAACTGACATGCAAAACTACAAGAAAAAAACCAAACTACTAGCACCTCTTCATGCAAATCAAGCTAAGAGAACATACATGTCTTCACAACTGAGTATCTGTATTTCTTCATTTATCTCCTAGAAATAAAACCTGAACGCAGGACTGAATTAAAAAGAAAACACACACCTAAGAGTAAAGAATAAAATTCCACACATGAGAAACATAACATGAGATATGCTCTATGTGTCTCACTCAGTGATACCCTGTCATAACCTCTTTGTATCAGCATCTTGCCCTACACAGGGAGGATTAATTGCCTCTATAAGTGAAAGATTGCAGAATATAGCCAAATTAAAAATTACATCACAGCTTGCAACTTACAGGCACTGGAGATACCCTTTTTCTTCTAACACCTGGTGATTCAGATTTAACCGTCCTAGAAGACGATGAAGAGGAGCTACTAGGAGAAGGACTACGTCTTCCTTTCTGCGTAGGTGAAGCAGCAGTGCTTTGCCCTTCAGCTTGAGGTTCTAGAGAGAGTTTGTTCATTTCCAATCCATCTCCTTTCCCGGGGATAGGTTTCACCACCTTGCAGGAATTAAACCATGTGTTAGAATTACGAATTGATCATTTTACACTAAAGCAAAACAAATTCATCAAAACTTGTTTTGCTAGCATTACATAATTAAGCCATTACCCAGACATCCGAAGTTTGCATATTCCCTAGGTTCTAATATTAACATCTAATAGGGGTTATCTTGTTAATCTATACACAACACAAAAGCAAGAACCTTTTTTCCTGTCCATTTGTGACGCTTATGTTAGTTGTGGCAGCAACTGATTTGATTCTCAAAGTACTTCTGTAATTGTCATTCATGATACCTCAAAGGACAGCAGTTCCCCCACCTGGATATCAGGAGCCAAAAGAATTTTTTTCTACAGGTATTGTCTGCTTATTAAGAGCTATAACATTGGATCCATCTGTTATATACAGTAAGCATCAGCTGAGAAATAACTAGTGTTGCTATTTCTACAGCACAACACTTGTTGCAAAGTAAAAATTACTTTAAACCTGGAGGCAATGCAGCAAAATCAAGGTGTGCTGTGCCCTGTAAGAACCACACCTGGGTCTTCTGCCTGACATACAAGTAAAACAGCTACACCACATCCGGTATCTGAGATGACCACTATGCACAGTGCTGCACTACATGAACAGATACATGTGCTCAAGCAGAGTGAGTACATACACTTCTAATACAGTGCTTTGTTGCATGAACACTGAATTTTGACACTGAGGTATGGAACATATGAAGACAACTTTCAGCTGCCTGCCTCTCAGCCTCTCAGACCCACATAATGCATGAGAAGAGTAAGGCCCCTGGGAATCGAATTAAAAGCAGTCACAGCGGACAGATTCAGTTTTAGTTCTACATTTCTCCATGTCTTAGAGGCTTGAGTCAAAGCTGGATGCAAGCTTCAAGTAATACTTCAGAGTAACAGAGCAGACCTCTCCTAGAAAGTTCCAGAGGTCTCTGATTTAGGTAAAAAATGGAAGGGGCTTTCCCTGCTCAGGGTATGGGGAGGAAGAGACTCCAGACTCAATGGCTTTCTACCTGATGATTTGGACTGCATCCACAAGGTCAAATGCTATTTTAAACTGAAGCATTTAACTCATCCAACTGAAGCTATTCCACTATCCAGAAATGCATTTCAGTTTCAGCAGGCTACAGGGAAAAGAGGACAATGAGGGGGTTGTGGTCTAGCAGTTAAACACACTGCCTAAAAGAAGAAAAATCTGCATTTACAGCCTTGATCCAAGCACTGCTCATTTTACTTTAAGTCACCATATTTAACGTATTGCAAACCAGAACTTTTCAGAAACCTTTGTTGCTATTGTTTTTAAATATACTGCTATCTGATTATGAAAGTGAACAGGATAAAGGAGAAGTATAAAAAGCAGCGCAGCCTTTTTTTCCCCTCCTACTGATTACTGTAATGCTTTTTCTTTCCCGGAAGGTCAGAATGCAAATTCATGTGCCCATGGACAAGTTACAGTTACAAGCTGCTAGTGCTTCCAAATATTTAAAATGTAAATTAAAATGGTAGTAATTGAGAATCTGGTAAAATGGTAGTAATTGAGAATCTGGAGTGTCAAAAGTTGTATTAAAAAAACCCCAGGAACTTCAAGGGAAGTGGGCTGAGCAGGGAAACAATTTCAAGCTATGCAGTAATCTAGATGCATTTAAAAATTTTTAAAGTGAGAACTGTTTTGTGTTATTTGACCCTTTGAGGTATTGCTTTTTTGGTGCACCTGTAAGTATTTTCAATGTTCTTTCTCATGACAGAAAGTTACCAACATAACCCTCTTATTTCTGTTCTAGAAAAGCTGTCCCCAAACACTTGTTTACTGCATCAGATGATCTCAGCTTTAAATTAGCATGCCGACCAAGTAGTACATGGGAGTCACATCGGTATGTGGGAGTCACATCAACCAATGCAAATATACTTACAGGTAACTAACGCCTATTAACTAACCAGCATTATACTGAATAGAATTGTAACTATGCTTAATAAGTTTCAGGTTTGATCTGCCCGCAATTTCTTAAAACCGCTTCTGAGCCATTTATACAAAAGTACTACCAAAAAGGCTAACAGAATACTCTGGCATCCAAAATTTAGCAGGGTTGAGACTTGTGTGAAGGAGTTACTCAGCTTTGGTTTTTTCTGGTTCTAGTAAGATTGCAGTTTGTTTTTTCATCTAGCAAAAATTCCATACACTTCCATTACAATACATAGAAAATGTCAACGTTTTCAAACTAAGGAAAAACGAAGTCATGAAACCCCTAAGAATCATGGGAGTACAAAGCATTACAGTGCAGTTTTGTACTCAAACTTAAGTTTTTACCTAATGAACACGCACTACTTTTCTTGTTGACGTTAGAGGGCAGTGTTGTCACAGTATTATTTTATACTACACAAATCAGCACCACAGCTATATGCCTTTTTCTTAAAAATAAGGCTTAATAAATGCGTGCATTTCGGAAAATCAGCCACAGTTTCCTGTTAAACAGCTCTTAAAAAATGAACAGGAGGACCATAATTAAGAATATGCAAAGTGTTAAGAAAAAGAGGTTTTAACAGAAAGAAATTTGAGGGATTTTTATTTGTAATAGCTGTTACTGATATTGCCCTTCCATCAGTGCCACTTACCACAGGGCCTCTCCTGCTTCTTCTTTCCAGCCATTCATGCTTCCAGGCTGGCATACACGTTGCCTTGAGTTTCTCCCTGATCATGCGCTCTTCTGGGCGGTCATCCATCTTCTGCAACCCCCTGAGGGTTTCTTTATTCTCCATGTCACGACTACAGCAAAGAAAAAATAATATAGTCATAAACACAATTAATTTTAGTTAAAGTATAATACCACAGTATTCTTAAACTTTGTGCCATCCTATTCTCCCTCTCCTTACAATGCAGCTGCTAAAACATTACTTCCAACTGACTGCAGCAAGCCTTTTAAGAGTTATGACTAATTTGCTAGTCTGCCATTTGCAGCATACCTGTTTTGAGAGCTATTTCTTTAAAACTTGTGTACTGCTTGTACCGTTGGACACCCAGTAAAAACGAAGGTCTTGGCAAATATTAAACCAATACAAAAATTACCCTATATGTCATGTCATTCACCAAAGGTTTCACAAGTGTTGTGATGGTTCATGCATTCCTCGGCAATTCAAAGCTTGCAAACTCTATTTTAAAACAATTTACAAAATTAATATAAATTAATGGTGRAAATTTTCCATCTTCACAGGATGCACAAGCATGAAACTATGTATGTAGTGCTTCTTCCTATACATGAGCTCTTCCTCAAAAAAGACGACTTGTAAACTAATACGCAGTAAGTACGTTTAAACTAGACACAGAAGTCATGAAAGTAAGGCTAGTGGCCTTGAGAGTTGCTTTCTGAGAGACTGATGACTCAAAAGCTCTTCAAGTCAGTTATAATTACAGCAAAATTCACAGCAAGTTTGTATCTGTAAAATGAAAGTGTAATCCATCTGGGCTTGTACTTTTTTGACCTACAGCAAAGTAGTTGCTTGTGATTGCTGGCAACAACAAAAAAGCAAAAAATACTGTCAGACACTGAAAAACAAATATGAACAGTCTGGAAGATTTCCTGATTCTGCTGACCTATCTGCTAAATCACCAAGAAAACCACATTCTTAAGCAGCAGCACATGATCCCCACCCATCTTCTTGAAGTTAGCCGTCTTTAAAAATAATAAGCTTGATTAAGYCAACTCTCAGAATGAAATTCTATTTCAAAAATAAAATCGCAACTTAAAGTGGAAGATAAGGCTATATAATAATTTAGTTACAACTGCTGCTTTCATGCATGCAGTCTCCAGCTTCTAAAACATTTAGCTATGCAGTTAAAACTACATTTATGTACTGTATGATGACCTACAACATCTTCCCTGTAACATTCATTGCAATAAGATGATGTTAAAATTACATCCCAGATGATGTTAAAATACATTCCTATTTTCATCAGCAATGTATTACTAAGGTTCATTTATCACAAATCCTGACTTAGAAAAATGGGAAGTTTTCACTGGTCAGAAGAGTACTCCTGTTATTTTTTTTCTCTCATTGTAGAGACAAAGGAAACAAAGTATTCTGAGGCAGGAAATAAGTCTTCCTGTTCAGTGCTGAAACGTAATAAGCAGATGGAYACTGTAAACAAAACATTTTCTTTCAAGCAACATCTAAACCTACTGTTAATAACCGATTTTAGACACTCAGAACTGTGTCTAGTGATTACAGACTTAAAAATGTTTATAAATAGAAACACAATCCACCTAAGAATGAATGTTTTTTCAGAGGTTAAGCATTAATGCCTGCTTAACTTCAAAACTAATGCAAGTGACATAAAAATTCTTTTTGTCCCAGCATTGAATTCCGTACTATTGCTTTCTAGAAACAGAGACAAAAAAAACTAGTGATAATTCATGAAAAACAAAGATATTATAGCAGCAGGTAGAGTCCAAATGGAGAACGTACCTAAAAGTTTAAAACAGGGGAAAAACTCTTGAGTAAAAAAGGTCAACTTTACATTTTTTCCTCAGTTCAAAGGCAAAAATCTTTGCATAAGAACAGTACAGCTCCGAAATAATATAGGTGCAAGTTAAAAATATATGAAGTTACTCTGTTTTTTATATTAGTTATTCCATGGCATGAACGATCTCAGTTGCATGAATACTTTGTATACAAGACAGAAAACACTATCCCAGCAGTGAAAGAATGGCACAGTATTTCATTTGTTCATATAACCATGATTAACTTCCCAACTGATATAAAAAAAGTCTTTTAGAGGCCCTTGGACTTGAATTCATGAACAATGTAATACAACAGTTGAGGCTTCACAATCTGTGCTTGTTCTCTAAAAAGCAGAAGCAACTATCTTCCTCTCATGTGACAGCTAAACCATTCTACTCTCGCCTGCACAAAGAACTCTTGTGCTTTTCCTCCACGCAGGTGGGAAAGAGCAACCGAGTCTGAAAGCTTTTGCTTAGTAAACCATGGTTATCTTTTTGCAGAATTTAAGTATTATGTGTATTTTTATAGAACACAGTTTCTGAAGTGCTCAAGAAAACTTTATATTTTAACTCAAGCTTGGCTAAAATATTTATTAAATATTCTTATACTGTTGGGTCTGTGGAAGAAGTATTTTTCCTGTGACTGCACAAAGCTCCTGCATACTGCAGGACATCCTCATTTTGTGGCCTTGAACCTGTAGGGGTTTTTTCGTTGTTTTTTTTTTTTTTTTTAAGCTAAAGCATACCCCTTCATCTATTCCAGGCAAGCTGAAGTTTTCCTACATAACAATGGCTAGGTTGCCAGTCTCCATATCACTGTTCCTCAGCACAAAATAAAAATAACAACTCCAGAGCATATTCCATCTAGGACTTGATCCTGCAGGGTACAGAGCATTCTGATCTTCATACAGCAAAACCTATTAAAGAGTCAAGGTAACGATGTGCTTAAGTGACTGCCAGGTGATGCTTTATTTGAACAGCAGTGACAAAGCTAAGGAGCAGGCCAAAACCCAAATCTCAGAGAACATGATAGCTTAGACCAGAGAGTCTGACATTTCTCAACAGCCCACCCCTCTGCTTCATCAGGAAGCAAGCATTTTGCTCTTAAATGTTTCAGCTTTTCATGCATCAAGCAAAAAAGATACAAGGCTTTTTTCCAGACAAATTTTAACTTTTAAACTTTGCCCCCGCAAAAAGGCAGCATTAAGAATCTTTTAAATTCTTTTTATTAGTAGTTTTAAACCAACAGACATCAGCTCCTGTATTGTTAGTCAAGAAATTCCAAAGAAATGGATCTAAATTGTAATTCTGAAGTACTGAAGCTCAACAGTGTGATCACTACCATTTTTTAATGCATAAGCTCAGTGGTCTGCACATTAATAATTGCATTATTCATTTTGGATTATTTGCTTCATGAACTATAAAACTAAATACAATAAGATTAATGTACTGCATGGAAACAGTCTACTGCAACATCTTGTGTAATAGAGAAGGCAAAATATTGTCCTTTGTTTCTGTGTCTTAATTTTGAAGACTTGCAAACAGTAATTGAATAGTTAGATTATTAACAACTTATTCTCTATGGATCAATGATTCAATATTTTAAAACAAGGTATGCAATACACGTGTTATTTAGCAAACTATTGTGAAATACACAAGCAAGATTTACTTCTGAATAGCTCAGTGAACTTAATACTAATTCTCTGCAAGTATTTTTCTTACAAAGCTGAATCGTAGCTCCAATTCATTTTCCTGTGCTTCTCAATGCTTAGAAACAGTTAGTCTTGGCTTCTCTGATATTTTATCTGGGCAAACAGCTTTATCCAATAGCCACACTGGACCAGATTTTATTAGCAGCAGGAAAACAGGAAAAAGACAAGTTCTGAAATAGGAAAGAGTCAATTCACCAAGAAAAGGGAAGCTCTGTCTGCTATATTCACAAATACCCAATCACAGGGAGGAAAAAAGTTATTAGCTGCTGAGTAATTTTTTATTTATTTATTTATTTATTTATTTAAAAAAAACCACATTTGTCTAAAGCAAATTAGCAAAGGTAACTTGCATACCAGCAGTGGTCAAAACATGGGTGACCACAGAAAACATGCATGAACAAAAGTGGTCACACAGCAGCTCTATCAGAACAATCAATGCATTTAGCAACAACAGGTTGTGAGGACAAGAGCCCAGGGTTTGATGGAAAAAGCACTGAATGAGAAGGAATGAATATGGAAGAAATTACATATACTGCTCAGTGCAAATGCCATATATGGTGACAATCAATACTGGGGGTGAGCTTACATGGGCTCATTTTGGGGACCTTAAGCAAGAATTAAGAATGTGGGCACCCAGCTACCTGCAACCCAAGCCTCAACAGGTCCCGAGAACGCTAGGCTAGTCAGCTGGCCTGGAGGCATGCTAGGAGCACCGCTCAGTGTGTGGAGCAGGGACAAAGGAGTTACCCATTCCCTGAGTTGAGAAGGTCAGCTATTAGTGTTTTAGATAACTTCTTGCCAGTTCCAGTAGTTCGCACAGTTCCACTAGTGCTCACAGTTTCTCTTTTGCCATTAAGTATTTTTAATGATATCAAGATCAGTAAGAAAAATCAGATCAAGATGGGCAAGGCATGGTCTGTCCTCCTGCCAGTCTCCCATTCCTTCTCCTCCTGATACACTACTGCTGGCATCCATCATCTAACCATTTCTGTCCATCCTAACAAAGCAAAAGATCAGGTATGGCACATTCTACTAAAATGAAAAACTTAACAGGGAACTTTCTCAACCTGGTACTAAATGGCAGCAACTGCCACTTAAAGACAGCATTGAACACACTACTTCATAGAGACTAATGAATCTTGCTTCCTAAAATAGTTACAGGGATTTTAGCCAAATGTTATAAGTGTGAAATTAAGTTCTATTCTTCTGTTAGAGTACCTGACAAACACAAAAGGGAAAACAATAATACTATTTCTTTTTCTAGCTTCTCCAATAGCTCTTCATCATCTTCCCTTCAGAACAATGTAGGCTCTCTTCATTTGGCCAACACGCCATCCACTGAAGCTCACAAGGATTATATATTGAGTGGTACTCTATATCCACTGTTGGCCTTTCACTCACATTAAAAAAATTGCCACTTTCTTATGTCATTTAGATGAATCACTAACAAGCATTCTGCATTAGAAACACCCTTCTATTTACCTCAAATAAACTTGTATCTTCTACGTATATTTTGAAACATACTTATAAATTATAAATACATTTTTATGTTATAAAAAATACAGAAAAAGCATAAATGGTGCCCAGATGTAATTAAACAGAGAAACATAACACCCAGCAGGTTCCTGTGGAACCTCTGCTGCCCTGGGGATCCCAGGCTGCAGTGCGAGAGCCGCTACTGGAAAACACCATCAGGTGACAGCCACTGCCTCTTTACATCAAAGTAGTTTTAGAAGCTAAAACATATCCTATCTCTTCCAGCATTTTTCTGTAAAAGGGAAACAAACCTGTACAGAATGTGAAAACAGGAAAGAAAAACAATTCTGTTATTTGGCTCTAAAATGAGAACTACTTGTTTGGTAATAACCATTATTTAGTCCCTGTTTGATATACCCCTTGTCTTCCCTCCCTGTAATTTTATCAAGCATCTCTCGAGGACTGGTATGTCAAAAAGTGCATTTGTCAAAGAGAATATTTCACTGCTAACAGGACAATATTCACAACCAAAGCTCTAACTCCACAGACTGAGCCATCACCTTCAGTGGAACCTCACAGGCTCTGGTCAAGAAGGATCATCCCCTCAGCGATAAAGGTTCAAATCTCCAAAGACAGATGTCTAAAGTTACAGAGGTAAATTACCTGCCTGGATTTTCTAGTTCCTACAAAGTCAAATCCACCTACTTGAAATATGTAAAACATTGGTTGGATTGCTTGCTCTGAAGCCACCTAGCCATACTTTGAGATTTTGGTACTATTCAGGAGCCACTGAAAATGAGTCCTCCTACAAAACAAGCCAAGAAATACCAGCCTCTGTTTGCAACAGATGCTTGCCACAAAGCTAATGAAATGGGCTTCTCTCTTCTGCATGTTTCTTCAGAAGGCTATCAGACATCTGAAACAAGTATTACAAAAGCTCCTAGGGCTCTCTAATCCTTCCTGCTGTTATTTAGTCTCCCAGTACCAACTCAGATGCATCAAGGTATACACATACTGTGGTATTTTCAAGATGTAAAAATAGCAGTTACATTACATGATCTCTCAGACTCTTCACTTTGATACTAAAAGGTTTGCAGAGGGAATCTGGTATTTTATCTCTATAAAACTAAAAGCTTATGCCATTACTGAGCAGAATTTCTAAAAATTACAGGAAGTAGATAATTTAGATTGATACATGAGACCCAAAGCTACTAATAATTGTGCAGCTTAATTATTTTCAAAATTGTATGTGTTTGGACTAATATATCTGAAGTGTGATAATACAGCTTACATAAAGATTCATAAGTTTATTACTGTACGACAAACTTCAGCACCCCAACAGAGAACAGAATCCAGTATGCCCAGTTCACGTTACAGCAACTGAAGAGAATACAGAAGTCCTGCCCCCATCCCAGTGCAACATACTACTGGGCCCTACTCCAAGAACAGCAGTAATGTCATTAAAAAGACTGGAATATGAGTGCTCACTGACAGCCAACTATGTGATTAGTTCATCTGCACCAGGTTACAGGATATCAAGCGTAGGTGTTAGAAAGGGATTTTTTTTCCCCAGGTTAGCCCACCAGAGCCCTCCTCTATTCTCTTGCAGAAGTATAAGACCAAGTTTTTACGTGGTCATATATCAACTAAGTCAACTCCCCTTTTAACAGAATCAAATTCTTCACTGGTAGTATGCAGTTTAATCTCTTAGGCACCAAATTGAACTTTGGATTCAGATTCTTTAAGCCTGTCATACCGCAAAACAGGAGTATTAGGTGAAATGCAATTGGCTAAGATATAGAAAGCATCAGGTCAGAACAGATACGGTCCTTGCTGATGTAAAAGTCTGAAGCCACTAACAGAAAGATGAGATTAAAAGTATGATAAAACCCAAAACTGAAGTCCTAAAACAAAGTTCTCACTGCAAATTATTTTTATATWTCCATCTATTTGGTATATGAGAACATTCATACTGTTTTGAGTTAAGTGTCTGTCCTACTTTTAAAGATGAAATTGCTTATTGCATATTGTATGACTGTCAGAGCAGAGTAAAACATCTCCACGCATAATGTACAGGATAAGGAGTTTCTTAGACAATTTAACTCCCCTATCCCTAACAGAAAGAACATCAGATGTTTTATAAAAAAAAATTATACTTTGAATCAGCTTAAGGTAATAGGGATAAGCAGATAAAACCGTGCGTACTACATTTTCCACCTCCAGTTAGAATGGTGAAAATAAGATAGCATACAAACAAGTAACTTGGACAGGATGTGTTATGTAGAATTTCAAAAGCTACAACCTATTAAATAATTTCTGGAGGAGTTATAAATGAGAAAGGGAATTTAGACCATTCTGGCACCATTCAAAACAGCAGAATTATCAGTAGATACCGTATGTTCCAAGATTGCTGCTGGAAAGAGAATTTTAAAGTTGTCTCAGCAAAAGATAATCATAAAAATAAATGACATAAGAAACCAAATAAAAAATTAAAGGCTTATAAGCATGTTATTTCCAGCAAAGAAACATAACATACTCTAAAACTTTTAAGTCTTAATGACTGGTTAGGCAGTAAATGGTATGTAAGACAAATGGAGAACCAAACTTACTGTTTTCAAAACAAGTAAGTCTTTAAAGGATTTAAAGTTAAATTCAAAAAGTTATAAAACCCAACAATCTCTGGCTTTACAGAAGAAGACCAGAGACCCAGAAAGACATTTAACAGGTTTGCTCTTGTTCTTTTCTGAAGAATGATTTGACTGCCATGCTTCCGTGATAAAAATCATTATTTCTCACCAGGGTTATATTTGTTTCTTGGTGTACACTGCTGACAATTATAACAAATTATTATTGTCATCTACTAGTTGTACTGAAGTAACATTTAGGAGTCATGAAGCAGGATCCTAGTGTGCTAATCATCCCAATTTGGTTTTTTATTTATCTTGTCTGTGTCTGATTTTGTTATTTGTACTAATCTTTTTTAAGCTTATGCTCTACTTTGATAAATATGTGGACAAGAAATATGAGAAGAGAAGAAAAAACAATCTGAGTTACACTGGGAATTAATATCATTAATACAATTTCTTATGCTATAGGAATAATAAACTGTACTAAATAAGCACTAAACCTTGCTAAAGAGATATCTGTCTTGCCCACCAACACTCAGAGACCCATTTAAAACGTCCCTGTCCTGCGAAGACTCATGCATACCCTGAATTTCGCTCCAAAAGCCAGAGAGGACTAAACATTTCCACATATATTTCTGGCTCTGGCATAAAAAGCTTTCCTGGGGTACAGAAATAAAGTAAAAAATTCCTTACAAGCCTATTTTGAATAACTGCTAGGTGAAGAAATACAACCCTATAGCAACATATTAGAATCCTTCACCCGCTTATGGTAGATCCATAGTGGACAGCATATTTTCTATCAGCAGAAAGTCACAGGTGAACTGGCTCTCACCATGAAGACCCAGACTTAGGCTCTTCAGTTCCTTAGCTCTCACACATATGATGCCCTCACACATATACAGAGTGGTCTGTGCTGTACGGGGAGAGCACTGTCTCCCTGTGCAACAAGGAGACCTTTCGGTGATATCTGTCAACTAATCTAGCCACAGGCCAAGCATACAGTAACTACACCCACTTTAACAATAGCAGCTACTATTACAAATGTTTATTTTTGTAAGATAACAACAAGCTAGCATGACAAAAAAATGACAGGAAAAGGCATTCAAAACTTCTGCAAGCATATGGCTAAAAATGGTTATAGTTTCAGTAACTCCTATTTTGGCTTCTTTAAAATCCATAGTATAAAGAGCAAATAAGTGCAGGAATCTTATCTGATGAGGAGGTGAGTATTTAATGAGGTAACTTAAAAAAAATAAAGATTAAAAAAAAAAAATCAACGTAGTTAGCAAGCAATAAAAACAAATTCCATAACAACCAAATAGGTCTGTGATAACAAAGCAAGGAAGCCAATTACAGGACAGCAAGTATATGGACTACTCCTTAACAAAAATATTCCATTTTTTCTTATCATCCTCAGTGTACTCCTGACTGAGATTTTATTTAAAGACTTTGCTGCATTCATATCTCACTTATAACAATGTACTTAAGTTTTTAATTTATAGTAATGCATACTTCTTTAGAAATGTAATTCTTGATACTAATTACAAATTACATACTGTCAGAACAAAAATGCAGTGAGCTCACATCCCTTTGATATGGGCCTGGATAAAGGAAATGGGTTATCTTCAGTATTTGCTTAAAAATTGACATGAAAATTGCAGACACGTTCACATAGCAGTATGAAAGCATCACTTTACAAGAGCTCCAGCTTGTCACCAGCAATTTGAGGAAGGACACAATGTTCCATGTGAACAGAATTTGATCAGAAAGGCTTTGCATTCAAGTTGCAGTTTAGTCATTCCCTCCCAGGCTCCTAGGCACAATACATTCTCCTGTAAGCAAGCACCTGGGAAAAACAGTTTCACAAACCATGGGCACCCCGCCATAAAAAGATAAAAATAACGTTACATACATCTAGAAAGATGCATGAGCATGAAATTATATAGATAGATATTACACTTATGCAAAACATGCCAATATATGAAAAGGAATAGTCTAATTTCATCAAGACATACTGTGCAACAGCAACTAGAAGCAGTATTAAGCATTTAAACAGTATTTGAGGGAGGATGTAAGACGTAAGAGCTATTGGGGCAGCTGGATATCATTTTTCCTATCTGTGAAACAATCTTAATAAATGAAACAAGCAAAATTAATTTGTTTTTATCTAGTAAGTTCTATGTGGTCCTATGAAGTCCAAGTTCACGAAAGAGTAGCAATATTTGACATAAAGTGCAAAGTCTTAGTTTAACGAGACACTGGTAGTGAATAAAGATGCCTTCATTACCTTCAGATTTCAGTTAGGACACTGACTTCCAGTGGACCACTGCCAACCTTCAGCAGGTTTTGTGGGCCATCAAGCACTCTGTCATCTCTCTGCTTACTAAAACCAGTGCTCAGTACGTACAAGCTCTACATGCCAGCTCCCTGCATCCCACTTTGACCACACTCCCGACTTCTCCAGACCAATGGCTTCACTAATCATTACAAGGAAATAGTAAGTGAAAAATAAAATAATTAAAAAAAGCAAACCTACACTTCCTGCAAAAAGTCATCAGATAACATTTTGAATTCAAATCAAGTAAATGCTATGGGGGAGCTGGGGGYGGTGCCTTCACTTCTGCCCTTCAGCAGTCTACCAGAGAATGCTTTGGCTACTTTTCATTTCTTGCATTTATTTTTGAAATTAAACAGCAATTTTTGACTGAAGGATAGCACTTTTTAGGATTCCCATGCTTGCCAGCTACAAGAAATCTTTTCCTTCCATCAAGATTGTGTAAAGTGATTGTTTCGTAAAAATTTGTAAAATATCATCACTGTACTGATTACGCCACCATGCCACTTTGAACACTGAAAACAATTCTGTATCTAAGGAAGTACATAAAGATTAAAAGATGTGACCAACAGGACAAAATAAACCACACTGTGGAACAACCCCAAATCTACACTGAATATCATCACCCATCTCCCACCATTGCATTTTTCAAACATTCTGGTATATGTACTTATATGGTAGTTGGAACAAATCTGTCTCTAACCTCATGTGGGACTTTGAGGCCACAAAATATATTGACAATAAGTGGTAATATTTTAAAATAAGTCATGAACTCTAGATCATGCCAACTGTATCTATGTTTGGCAGAATGATGAACAATTTCTTACTGCTGTTAAAAACCTCTTTGAAGAGGAATGGAGGAAAGTTTTCCAGAACTGGAGAGTTAATCTTTCACTGTGCTTTCTAATCAGCAGCACAACTGAATAAGAGAGTAATTCCAGTTCATAACTCCATTCTGAGATCTCCTCCCCAGGGTATCTGCCTGGGTTTTGGCTGGGAAGGATTTACAACAGTAACTTTCATATACTATTATTAAACAAAATCAGAGTAGCTAAACTTACCGGTGTCATCTTTTTATCGATCCAAAAGAATCAGGGAAGGAAAAAAAAAATTGTGAAAACTATGAAATTTATAAACTGGAATAAGCACAGGCAATCATGTTACACAAGTTTTGTGGACATACAAGGGAGTTCAAAAAACTATAAAACGTCAAACAACTGAAACCATCAAAAATCTCAAAAACACTTATTTCAAAAATATCAACAGCAGCACTCAGGTAGTTTTTCTTTATTGCCATGAATAGGTATCACATTAAAGTGACTTGCAAGAAAGCTTTTTCATTTATCCTAACCCACAAGCACAAAAAAGAAATGACCATTGTCTCAGAAGAGGAAGTAGTCTTACATTGCTAAAGCTACAAAATAAGTATGATTACAAAAAGAAGCATTTACTTGCTTATTGAGAGAACTGTATTCAACAGCATTGGTTATAAGAAGCACCAAAGGTATTTTCAGTGGGATGCATGCCAAGTATATCTGGAAGATAATTATCTAGACCACAGGAATATAGAGATATATGTATACTTCAGGCAGAGGAGACATGTTTTCAATGACAAAGATATCTCTCTCACACATATTAGATTCCCTTAAAAAGGGAACTTAAGAAACAGAATTACAATGATGCACTTAAAATTCGAGTTTGGCTTTATTTGGGACTTGTTTTAAATATTTAATACTAACAATCATCAGAGATGGAATAAATAGAGTATTTAGTACTTTACAAGTGCAGTGTCAGATCCTTCTTTCAAACTATCTGCCCATTTAAACTTCTTAATGCATCAGAAATTGACTGTCAGCATTCAAGCTAGTAGGTTCTGATTTCCTGTATGTTGTTGACCAGTTAAGATATCAGCTCCCACTTAAGACCAATGATATCAATTTTTCTTCAATCACATACAATCTACAACTACTTAGCCCATCTTTCAGGTAGCTGATAGAATAAGCCTGGGGCCCACTCAAGCTTTTCAATTAAGATAGAGCAGAACTGCAAGAAAGACTCCAAGCCATGAACCAGCAACCAAGGAAAATTTGGTTAAGAATTGCCATGCAGTTCATCCATGCTAAAGGACCCTGAAAAGTATAGATAGGAAGCAGTTTTAACCATTTGTGCAGTACCCTCAAGCATTGCTTCAGCTGAGATAGCAGCACTCAGTGAAGTCCACGGCTTCAAAGAAAAAACCATTAACACACAAGTGTACTTTCAGATTTTTAAATTGCTCTCCCACATAGCCCAAAAGACAAAGATTGTGTTTGTTCTGCAATACTACACACTAGGCTTTTGTGGACTACTCGTGTAAGTTCATCAACGCAATCCTCAAACATCCCATCTTCTGTCCAGAATTGTGTTTGCCATCTACAAACGAAGTCTGAAATTTAATGGAGCAGTTCTCTGGAATTCTGACAATGTCAGTAAACTTACATTAAGAAATCCAAAATAATAATAGCAAGGCCCTTTCACGAATATTCCCAATATAAGGAAGAATGCTGGGATGCTCACATATGAAGTTTACAATGCCTAAGTATTTATGTACAGCAATGACAAGGTTTCCTTGCTTCATCCCTGCATCCCCACCCAAAGGAACTAATTTAAAAAACTAATACAAAACAGGTCAGGCTATCATGAAGCATTAATGCTTACCTAAGCTTTACAGTGAAGTGAAAGCAGTGTACTGCTTCCCTGAGACCAGAAGAACAGAATGTACTAATGCTTTTATAACAGTAACTTCACTAATAAAAATTAAGATACATAAAAGTAAACTTTATCCAATGTGCCAAAATTAAAATCAGTAAAAACATTTTTGATAGGTTGAATGACCACTTAGTTACACACGCATGCCAAGAAGTTCCACAGTTTTCTCAAACTTCTCATGATACATGTTTGAGAAAGTTGTATAAACAAAAGAGAAACCTCCCATCATCCGTCTGGAAGATGACAGTTCACTATTACACACGAGAAGCAAAGCCATATTGAAAGTAAAATTACAAGGAATTAAGTTTTCTTTAGAAGGCTTTCTTACCAAGCCCAAATTTACAGCATGGTTTCCAAACGTCTTGATTTGCAGACTTCATTTTTCATTTTAAAATTATACCTCTGTACAGAAAAGCCTTGCTTTTTTTTTTTTTTTTTTTTTTTTTTTTTTTTTTTTTTTTTTTTTTTTTTTTTTTTTTTTTACACAATTTGTGAAATATAACTAAGCTATAAACCCTGGAGAAATGTGTAGGCCCCTGGTCCAGGAGTGCCTCTTCTAGAACATAAGAACAATAGAGTGCAACAGCAATATTCACTTTTTTTTTTTAAGGTGCCTTCCATCACTAAGCAGATTTGGAGACTAATAGTATAACTTATGTGGCTGCATTTCATTCATTTATATTTGACCCTTGAAATCTTTAGCACAGAAGTCCACTGCCAACAACATACTCAACTGAAAGCACTTCCTTGTCCCAACTATTATTTTTCTACATTTCTCAGCATGCCTCCCTAAAAATAACATGCCCAAGTGCTACCATCCTGAAGCCATTTGAAATACGGGAAAGCCAGATTGCAAATATTTTGCTTATATTCCTCTGCTTCCTAGTTGTCACTACCACCACCACCTGACTAAYGAGGACAATCATTATTAGGAATTAGCAAGTACAATTCAGGCAGCAGTGGAATTGAAAACATTTTTGCATTTTATTTAAAACAGCTCAAGAGAAACTTCAGTCCTGAATAATAGAGATTTTGTTCAAATTACCCCTGCATACCTTTGTTTTTGTAAAGTGAGGAAGTATCAGAGCTTTGATTTTCAGTTTCACATGTATTAGCACTGTCCTTGTGGAATTTTTTTTTTTTTTAAGAAAGGTCTTGCAAGGGCAAGTTAAAGCTATATGGGAAAAGCACGTAAACTGTGTCAGTCCCTGGTTTGAGTGTCTCATTTATGATGGATCATAAAATGAATGTACTTCATCTTAAATTTTATTGCCACCAAAACATTAAACATTTTAAAAATCCACATATTAAGCAGAGAGCCTCCTACACAAAGCCCTAAGTACAGGACAGTATTTCCGTAGCTCTGTCAACTTCCAAAAGGAAGACAGAAGAACTTTGGATGCTGCTGCAAGCATATCGCATGTATCCCTCCCTAYGAAGAAACTTTAACATGAATACTGTTTTAATGCACACATGTGTTTTACCCATTACCTGTATCTGCCTACGTATTAAGCTTTAATGCTGCCCCGCCAAAAATGTTGGATTTCAGATAGTTTCAATACAATTAATTCACAATCAACACTGTAATGACAAAAGGTAGGAAAATGTGGTCTTGCTTACAGCCACACTTACCTACTCTAGAGGGATGTAACAAAACTGCAGCCCTTGTCTCCTAGAGCTGACTGGTTTTCAACTTACCACCTAACACTGTCAGTGCAACTGATGTAACACAAAATTCAGCATTGGGTGGAACGTGCAAACACACAGTTAGATTAGGAGTCCATGCTACTGTAAAATGCCATCCTTAAATTTAGTTCAAGTATTAATGAGAAAATGCAGTTACAGCAGTGTGTGACTGGCATTTAGACTCATGAGGACTGCTGTGCTCCCCTTTTCAGGGAAGAAGCACAGTTAGAGATGATATATTTTCAGCGCAGAGCTAGCTACTACATGAAAGCAGCAGATTTCAAACCAAAGCCTCAATTGAAAGCTTTGTTTTCTATGCAGTTCAGTCCAAAATAACTACTTCCTGATGGCAATTTTTAAATTCAACCTCCCAAAGTTCAATTTATTAAGAAATATTAATGTTAGGCTATTAAGAAAAAACCCTGTGTAATTAATCTTTTAAAACCTGTCATGCATAAACACAAGATGCAACATTTTTCCTAGTTAGCTCATTAGAAAACACAACTAAAAAAACCCACAATTAAATACAAATGTTGAATTTTAACTCAAAAAAACCCAAGTAAAGCTGACAATTTTATTTTTGATATTCCAACTAAAGGATGTACTCATACAACAAAAGACACGTAAAGTCTACTCTATAGGCCACAGTTGAACTAGATCATAAAACTGAAAAATCAGAAGTACTGCATTTTTTTGCAACATAAATCAGCTCACAGCAGGCTGCAACAAAGTTCTAAACCCTTCCAATCTACTAGCAGTATGTGACAGAGATATTAAATTATTTTAGCATTATAATGTAGTCTTTAAAAAAAGCTTAACCGAATCCCAGGGAATGGTATCAAACTGAAGGTCATATAGAACATTTGTAAAACTGGAGGTTCAGAGAGATTACTGGAAATTTATTCCATGGGATAACACAGAAAAAGTAAAAATTGCAAGGAGTTTTTGTTTCTTTACTAAGGAGCTTTCAAAAATTTATAAGGAATGAAAAGCAAAAAAGTTAAAACAGTTTTTCAGAGTATTCATCTGAAAGCAAACCCACTTAAGCAAGATATCCAAATTTCATTTCTTACCACTCCCCCATCTGCCATTCCATATCCATTAAAGAAAAGCCAAGTTGCTGCTGCTGTGGGTACTTTAAGTTTTCAGTTTGGTTATGGATGTAAATCTCAGCCATAAACACTTAAGTTTTACAGACTAAGATGCTTTTAAGCATGAAAAAATACACTGAGTATTTAAAAAAATAATAAACAGCAAAGAGTCCATAAAATATTTATATGCAAGTAGGATCTTGAATTTGCTGCTAGAATACTCTTAGATCAAGTACTAACATTAAAACTAGAGTGGTAACAAGCCTAGAAACACATTAGTTAATTTAAATACCTAGGCTCTGAATAAACAGCTATATATGCCACTACAGACGAAGAAGGGGCCAGAAGCTACCCTAACTTGGGTAGGTAACCTGCTGAAAGAGTTCCATATACCATCTTCCCAGCAGCAATGTCAGTTTTAGGAGTTCCTACTCCCCACCTCAATTATTCATTTCTATTCCTCCCTACTGATGTGGATCTGACTTTAAAACAAAAAACAAACAAACAAAAAAACCCCAAACCCAAACAAAAACAATACCGCACATTTTGAAATTTGAAGTTGGAGAAGAGAAAATGGAAAACAGTTGAAGTGGATTTGATGTCCAATCCAATTCATAACATGGTCCTGCAACAATTTCCCAGGAAAACAGACAGGATGGCATTTCTGATGAAAAAGCTTCAGTCAGTCTTTTAAGACATAATGGTAAGGTCTTCCATTTTCACAGTACACATGCACTGTGATACAGATTTATTCCAGTAGAGAAGATGCCCCACATGCAGCAATGGAATTTACCACACTGGAGACTACGATTTCATAGGATGAAGAAAGTTTTATTATTAAAATGAAGCTGCAGAAGTGGGAACCACAGCCCCCAAAATCTGAAGTTTGTTCTCCTTCAACCTGAATTACTCAACAAGATAGCAGGGGTTGTGACCTGCAGCCATGAGATTAGATGCATTGGAAAGCTTAACACACTGAAAGCAATTAATACTACTTTTTTTATTTTTCTGTTCAAGAGGTTACTCCCAAAAATTAACTACTTCCTTTGTTTCCTATTTATGGTAGGAAGAAAACACTACAGTTTCAGGACAGAAAGGAAGCATGGCAGTATGACTTGCAGATAAATACAAGAATAGAGCTTACAGGCAACTGTAGACCCTGTGCATTCACAAGGCTCCCAGCTGCACAGTCTGTCACTCCACAGGATCTCCCTGTAAAAGCATCTTCATWGGACCAAACCAGAAGTCCACCTAGCCCAGCATCCTATGTCAAACAGCAACTACCTATGCATGCCGTGGTAAAACTACAAGAACAACCTCTGAGCAACTCCTCGCCTTAGATTCTTCCCCATGTTCACCAGCAATGTGTGGCTTCAGGGAGGAATCAGAGGAGGATGCCTCCACGTGAATTTGCCCAATTGATTTTTGATCTGCTGTAAGCTTTCATCTGCTGGTTTGTATGTAGACTGCACTCTAGAAACCGAAGGCATGTTATGTGAAATGACCTGAGATGTTTAAAAGAAGTTGAGCTGACCTCAGGGAAAAAGAAAACATGATGTTTACTCAGCATACCACAATACTTAAAAAAATAATAAWAAAAAAAAAAAAAAGCAGGATGACAGCTGAAATTAACTGAGTACAGAAAGTTATGTCAGATACATGTTAGAGGTAAACGCACATTGTTTATTCCAATTTATATGCCACCTTTGTGTACAAATGTAGGTCAGGGAATAAAACCCACTGTTAGAAAACAGAAAAATTGAAGGCCTTGGAATACAGTAACTTAAAAAAGAATTCCCATAAAGACACACACACACCCCCTGCTTGAGCTCCCCCCTTTCTTTTAAAATCCTGAGGCAAGTTTAAAAAAGTTGTAATCACCAGATCTGCTCCTGTAGATAAGTCAAAAAGGAGGAGGGTACTCAGGTACCCTCCCGAGTACTAAGAAAACTAATCAGTCCACAAAGTACAGACTTTGCTTTCCTTATTTTTGCTTTGAATAAGTTTATCTTAAGGTCTTTGAATTCTCTAGGTAGAAGACATTGCACGTCCTTGATTACCTGTCACACTATCAGCATTAATACACAAGAATGATACAACAAATCCCACTGTTTCAATGTTCAGAAAATCTTACACCAGAAATGCCACTATATACAACTGCATTTAAACTACAAAAACCAAATCATTCTCCCAATGCGGAGAACTACACACTCCAATAAACATTACCATGAGCTACACAGATAGCAGTTTCTAGCAATGKATGTAACCTACTACCTTAGGTTTCCTTAAAGCTTCTTTCCCCTTTAGGAAGAGAGATGGATGAGGCGGCAGAGAAATAATACTTAAGGTTAGGACATCCGACATAAAATGCTTTATGTATTCAATGAGTAAGTTTCACTCAAATCAAACTGGCAGATGGAAAATCCCAAATGACCTACTTGACCTTCTGGGGAGGGAAGAAGGAGAAACTGTACAACTATGGTTTATGTTAAAACTCTAAAAGAAGCTGTCCACACAAGCAGACATTCAACAAACAGATCCGTCAGTGTTATCACATACATACAGCCCAGAAGAGGAGAAGAAGGAAGGCGAGTTCCATTTCATGAAGGCTTTCCCGGGGGTAACTATACTAGCAATGAATTCTTAGAAATAAGGTCTGATTGCACCACTGATGGTGCAATTTTTTAACTGATGGCTTGTTAAAAAATGACTTGTAAGTCATACCTAAAGAAATCAGAAGATGATTATCAATTACTACAAACTAAAAAGAAGAAAGAGTGATCAGTTAAATCAGTTTCCTCACAAACAGTGAAGCTAAAACAGAAACACTCTGTGTTTGTATCTTGGAACATGTTCTTAGGGATCTCAGCAGTTCTTCCTGCTCTAGGCATTGAAGTTTCTGACAAAACTTAAGAAGTCTGTAATTTCCTGCTTTGCAAAACTATCAAAACGACTGTCACTTTTTCAACATTTAACAGGCAAACAGGAACAGATTACTGTACCTAGGTGTTGATAAGTGTTTCATTAGCATGCTGAAAATGGTACCTCAGCTATGAAGGAAAGCTGGCAGCAGAATTAAAGAGAAACAACAAAAAACCCAACCAAAACAACCTCAAATTCCTGAAGGCATCAATAACAAAGAGGCAATCTCTTCCCAAGGCCTAGACAGAACAAGACCAGACATTAGTCAAGAAAGATGCATTCTCATGCTGTCTCTGAAACATAAATACAAAAAGGACATAAATTTCAATACCAACATTAAAGTTATATTTGCCATAACACAGACGGCATGAAGACAAAGACAGTTACTGATGGAAGTTAAAGAAGGCTTCATAAGGACTCCTTCCCTTGCAGAAGTGGGGAATGAAAAACCATTTTGCAGAAGTCAGCTGCATGCTTTCAGTTTCTCTTATCTGGCTAAGAAAAAAACCCTTCTCTTTCCTGTTGTAGCACGCAAAAATCTCTGTGAAACTCAGTTCATGGGAGGCAGAAATCTGGAAAACAGAARTTATTTTCGAGTGCTGTTCTAACATCTGAGCATGTTTTACAAAGCAATTCCTTTTATATGGATCGTTACATTCAAAAAGCCAAAATGGTTGGACAATGTAGAAATAGCTACAGCTGTTTGTTTCAACAATTATAGAAAGGGAAATGTGTGTGTGACAAACAGTCTTACATGACTTTTGCACTGAATTGTTATGAATAGCACAATACACAGCTGACTCAATTTAAAGTACGTAATAGTTAAATAAACCTAATAGATACGATCAGCACAAAACTGAATTCTACTATACTACATGATCTATCACAATTCAGCTTCTCCTCAGACGACTTGTTTAAGTAATAAGCAATTTACTATGATAGAGGAGTACTATGATTAAGAACACAACAGGAAGCGTTTCGCTGGAGATCAGGACTTTGCTTCCTTGCACTGCGGACTACACTCACTGGGACCGTTCTTTGCAGTAGTAAGCATTTGGTTACTTTGCGTCAAGTCCGCAGCAAACTCACCACCCGCTAAAGATTCAGCTGCATGAGGTAAACTAAAAAAAAGTACAAGGCACTTGTTACCTGCAATTTACCTCAGAATACTTTTACAGCAGTATTTTTAAAAGTTCATCTAGGAGCAACAAACTTACATCTGCCTTTTTTTTAAAGGAGAGTTGTTTTACAGTTCACAAAACGCAAATATTCCTCTTATAAAATTATTCTCTTTACAGCAAAAGAAATCTTGTGTCATTCACATACAATACATTTAGTTGAAAGTGGTACAGTAAAGAAAACATTAGCTCATTTGGGAGATGTTACTGCGTAAGTAGCAGCTGGCTGTTCCATTTGCAACTTACCAGCTCCAGTTTCACAGTGCATTAGAGGGTAAACTACTTACATATCCATAGGATATGGATATCTTTTATCCATAGGATAGCATACCATACTGTCTCCTCAGTCCAGGACCCAATAAGCAAAGAGAGGTGTTCACATCTATGTAACAGCATTAATTTAAAAGCAATGTTCTTACTGAGAAGAAAGCAGAGCATGAAATCTAGCCCATGCATGAAAGCGTTGCCAACAAAAATTATGATCAATGTCTGAAGCAAGTTAGTTATCTGGAGTGTTTATCTTAGTTTACTCAAGCAAAACATCCGTAGTTTTTCTCCCTTATGAAGGGCAGTAGAATTCAAATGTATGAGAACAATAAGCAAAAATGTCTATGTCTAATTTAACACAATGCACAAGTGCCACTAGCGTCTGGCAGGGTGAGGTGGTGGTGTGGGGGAGGAAGCTATCCTTGTCTGTATCTTTTTCTGGTTTCATATATTCACCAGTTAGTACAATTATAAGTAAAGAAGATTATATTCCACTGTATACCCCTTCAGTGCTTCACAAATTGATTTGATCATTAAAAGCAAGGCTTCTAGTGTAAAACATACTGAAACATACTGTTAACTTGCCATCAGATCAGAAGACATTAGAGCTATGCTGGTATTAACTGCAGCCCCACGAATCAGTCAAGCAATTCTATCTAAGCAAGCAAGCAAACAATTAACAATAAATCTGGAAGAAAAAATGCAAACAAAAAAGTCTTGAAATATTATCAGAGAAGGTTAAAAGAAATCACCCCAATATCTCTATCCCCCCCCGCCTCAAAAAAACCCAAAACAACCCAAAACCAACCTAYATATTATTTCCTTGCACTTTATTCCACGTATTCAAGTATCTCATAACTGTCACTTGTGCCACAGAGGTACGTGCTCAAGTTTGCTGGTAAACTCCTTGCTTATTAATAGGCAGTGAAACAAATTGAGACAGCACATTGAAGCACTGTTTTTCCAGGAAGTGCTGAAAATCAGACATGACAATGATCCTTTGACACTACTTAGGCATTTTTGTGAAGTAATTCCTGATATAGGCAATTATGCTATACTATCATAATTATTATACTATTCCTCATTCCCATGAGCTGGAACTGCAGTATTCAGCAATATTTCACTTGTGAAACCAACCTATACAGCAGGCCTGAAAGGCATCCTTACTTCTGCTGGGTCCAAAATTTTCTCAACTGACACTGACTGTGTCACTGTCTAGGAGCAAAAGAGATCTGTTTCAATTTTTTTCCCCTTTCATTTGGAATAAAGCATTTCAAAGATTAAAAAAAAGGAGTAAATACTAGACTGAATAGAACAAGTTTAAGTTGTAACTTCCATATTTGTTTCCCACTTTTTTTAACCATTGCTCTTTAAAAGTGGCTTCCAGATTTCCCACTTCATAGCAAATCCTATGTGCTGTTTTTATGCCAGTGTATCTAGGACACCTTTCTAACTCACATATGAAATGCAGTGTAAATGTTTATCTGATGGAAAATTTCATACCAATCTGCAGGTTAAGATTTGTGCATCTGCAATGAAAGCAAACTGCATAATTCTACAATTTCTCTGATTTTAAAACCTTAAGAAAATATCCCAGAAAATAATAAAATTAAGTACTTTGCAGGACCTCCTTGGTAGTAGACACTATTCAAAAAGATTTCATGAATTTAAGGGGTTTTAAACAATAGTATTAGACCTAGACATGGGTGTAGTTAAGGAAGAATATGCGCTTTATTTTTTAATCTTATGTTTGAAAGCCACCTATATAATTTTGCACCTACAAGAACAGCTTTATTTAAATTAGCATCCCTTGGGTGTCTGTGCTTTCAGGAAAAAAGCCAAAATCAGAAACCCACCTCCCAAAATCTAGTACAGAACCTAATTACAGAAATATTTTTTTCCTTAACTTTCACCCTACTGTTTAGTGCAGTGAAGAACAACGAATGGAAAATACTTAAAACATATGCATACAACAAAGGCAAACCCAGAAGAATAGGCCATAAACGACAATGCTGAACCAGCTCCAGAGTTTCAGTAAAGCCAAGACATGTGTCTCTCTTCCTCTCCACATTGCACTGTCAGACACAAATCCCTACCAACACAGACTACAAGTTTTGAGGCTGGCTGAGAAATCATTTCTCTTACAAAAGGTCCAAAAGCCTGACCGTTCGCAAGTGTTGCCATTTCACGTTGGGACTAACCTAGAAGAGGGTTCCTCAGTCACTTCACAGTACCGAATTCACCAATTGGGATACTACTTCTGCACTGCAGTTTTAACAGGAATTTCTGAAACTAATGCATACATTCCTGCAGCAAGTTTTTACTACTACTTATTACCAGTTTCTCATGAAGATTCTCCAGTAGTTTTGAACACCATGATGCCCTAAAATAAGAAAAGCACTAAGTGAATACGCACTTTCAAGTGTGTCTTAATCTGGTTTCTGGAGCTTTTCCAGTTCATTTTATTTCAGTGGTCTAAGGGAAGGTTAAACTTCACGTTACCTGAATCTTGTATTTTTGTTCAAAACCATCTTATAATTTCTTCATGCAACAACAAATTCTGGTCCATTAAAATGATGACCTTAAAAAACCTTATTGGTTTTCAAGTTGGTGGATAAAAGCCAGCTAGTCTCTCTTTAAAAACATTTAACAAAAAGCACTCAAGCAAGTTATGTATTTTGAGAAGAGTAAAATTTTGGCATTATCCTCGGAAGATTCTTAACCACTTCCGACTTCAAATTAATAATGCAAATAACGTTTAATATTGTGCACTCAATCCTAAAAAAGTCAGAATAAATCACATCACTTTGAGCAAACTGGCTGATAAACATACTCTTCTTTTAATTTGTTCCCACTGCCAGCTTCAGAAGAAGGCATTACATTTCTGAAGAAGGTAAAAGACTACCAGCGACTCCTGTTCTAGATTGTTCCTCTCCCTGCCTTCACATTACAAAAGCTTCCCAATTCATATGGAAGTATCCATAGGAGCAATTTGGTTTTCTAAAAAAAATGCCAAGCCTCCCAAAGCTGTTACCAAATTTAGGCTTCACATTTAAGTAACTAATTCTGTATTTCAGCTGTATTTAAAATCCAACCTTCACTTTCTGCATAAGCAATTCTAATCAAAGAGGGCACAGTAAAGAAAAAAAGAACAGAAGACGCATTCATCTCCAGAAAACACATAAATCAAATACCAACAAGAGAAATTCAGAACTATTAATTGAAATTTAAAAGAAATTTGAGTAACTCGAGTGGGGTTTTTTTGAATGAACATTCAGACAGAAGTATATCAATCTAGAAAGCAGCAATAGAAGACAAGAATGTGTTTTAAAACTCCACTATTAAAAAAAACCACTGAATAAGGGATATGACAGTTACTTTGAAGAAAAAAAAAAAGCCTTATCACGAGGAAAATGAGACTACAATGAATGAGAATCCAACTGGATATGAAAAAAAATGAAGAAGTTGCTAGCTAGAAGTTTTGGTATGGTTTGTGATTCTATTCAAGTACCAGCATGTACTTAAGGCACAGGTGAGGCCCAACTCACCTAATCCTTTTTTGATTTTTTGGATTTGATGAAGCACAACTCATTTCTGTTTGAACTGATTTCTGTAATTCTCTGTACACTCAATTAGGTTGAAGTATCTTCACATTGTAAAAATCTAAACTTGCACAGCCCAAAAGAGTGTCTATCTTTGTGGCTTTATTGTTTTTCTTCCTTCTGAAACAAGTTATTAGTTGCTCATTCTTTGTACTAGACTCATTAGACCAATCTACAATTTTTAAACTGACTTCATTTATTTGCAAGCAGCCATAACTGTCTTACTCAAAATTAAGTGAAATGAAAATGAAGAGCTAATTATCTTCAAGAACATTCATTCTTATTATAAATTGTCAAATCTGCCTTATAAACCTTTTCTCCAAAAGTTTCACAGGTGTTTTTTGCAGAAACAGTCATAAGTGAAATCTCAGTAAGTTGCRTGTTGTCTACACCTCCACAAACTATTTGAGGATTTAAAATCAGAATCTATACAAAAAAATCAGTAGTAACCTAAAGCAGAGTGGTGGGGTTTTTTTAAGCAACACATTTAAAGATAAGAAACACAAAACATGAACTAGGACTGTGACTTGAAGCAGTAATACCTACTCTAGTAATGAAATAGTCATAAAAATGTGGGAAATAAGAGTGCAAGGTTTCACTGAACCAACTTAAGAAAGCAGAAATTATCCCCCTTGTTACAAAGGAAGTATCTTTCACCCAAAGGAAATCAATAACAACAATTGAATCTGAAGTAATTCCCTGAGGTGCTACCAAGAAAGCTTTTACTCATCAGCTGTGCTTCAGCATATGAAAGGATAAAGCAGCAACAAATTAAACAGGTGATTGCCAAGCAGTCTGACCAGCGTGGCAGCTATACTAGTTTATGGTCCCATTTGTGACCACCCTGCTGTGTTATGACTCCTTTGAATGGACTTTCAACCTTAGTTAAAAACAACTTGTGTTAACATGACATAGTAAGAAATCTATCCCAGAATTTGTCCGATTATTACAAATTCATAATCCAGTTTCATTTTCTCTACTTTGCTATACGATGTAAGTTTTACTCTGAAAGAATGAAAAAAGTGGGGAAAAAAACCCCCACACCTCTTACAACTCTGGAAGGTGCTCTAGTTTAATGGCATTGCAACATATTAAGAGATTACAAAAGGAATCTTATGTCAAATCAATCCACGATCAGATGTCTTACAAGTTTAACTACCATCACTGGAACACATTTGCAATATGCTGATTTTAAGCTCAATGAAAAGCATACTATTCTGAAAGACATTTACAAGACAAATGTCTAAGAAAAGAGGATGTAAAAAGCATTTGCTTTAACACATAGATAATTTCCTTATTAAATTTTAATACAGTATTCAAAGATTAAGCAAACATTTGTGATCACTAAAGATGTCAGATTCATTTTACTTCTTACCATGAGGACTTGTATCACAGTAGCAGCCTCTCAAAAATGGGACAGTAACTGAGAAAGCAGTCTCAATTCTTTAAACAGGTGTGTAAGTGCTTTTCAAACCACTACGAAACTACATCACATATATAAAAGACCAGAAATAAAAACTAGCTTCCAGGAAACACTGGTGGAACTATAGTGGGGGGGAAAGTCTGTGTGTGAAACAAGTCATGCCCTTCGTGTCTTACTAATGGACTGTTTATGGAAATACTTTTCTCAACAAGTTAATCTTATACYAGGTACTGGAAGTGACCTGGCTGTGAACTAGAAGCTGAAGACTGATGTCACCCATTGAATTAATTGCTATACTAAACTGACAGGCAATCTGTGACTAGGGTGACGGAGTCCCAGGTCCATGCAGATGTCAGAAGGAAGACGCACCTTTGAAATGGAGTTGGAACAAGGCCCAGACTGCACAGGATCAGTGAAGAACACACTATCACATAATCCTATCCGGGAAAACTAAAGGCGTTTGCATAGTCAGCTTCAGCCATATTTCTAACAAATACTACGTGAACATTCAGATACAGGACTCAAACGGTATCTCTTTGAACACTGCAGACAAGGAAGGTCAACACTTTCAAAGACAGCCTTCCCATCTACTCACTTAGTATGTCTGGGTTAAGCATTAGCCAGCCAGCCACGCATCTATACAAAGTTAGAAGCAAGCTGCTGTACGAATATGGAATAGCACAGTTCTCAATTCTTATACCCTGACTGCCCATTCGCAGCTTCTGAAGGACTAATGTAGTTAAACTGAAAGAGTTAAACATTTTAAATCCTGTCATTATAGATTATTTTAGTGACTGCAAATAAGTACACAGTAACACAACAAATCCTTATCAAAAGCCGCCATGGTAAGAACCAGCCGCACTAACCACTTCCCTTGTGAGAGCCAGCTTTATCCCCTCCCACTTATAAAAACATGCCATTTATTTGAACATGGAAAGGGAGTAACAGTGCTAGACCCATATTGTCTCATTTCCCATTTCCTTTTAGGCATCAAAATGCAGACCTTGTCACAATAAGGCTCAGAAATGCAATGAAGCAGACATGGGGCCTTCAGGAGAGAAAGCGAGATGTTGGTTCTCTGAAGCAAACTTAGAGGGAAAAAAAAGCAACTTCTACATAGGATTTTTTTATTTTCCAAAAATGAAAAAGAAACCAGAGGAAAGATTGGATAGACTGACTGTTACTGACAAATGCCAAAACCTTCCCCAATTATAACTACAATGAAAACTTTGACTGCATTTATGCTTATGCGCTAATTATTTGTGGTTTCAAGCAAATAAAGTTTTAAAAATCTCTTTAGGGCAAAATCCATAGGCCTGCTTTGTGCCTCCACCAAATCATAAATTTATCTGTCATCATGTTTGCTGGACAAGAAAGTGTTTTGAAATCCGGAGGCAACGGTGTCTTCTCCCCCAGAAATTAACTGAAATTTTTTAATGGAAAAAAAGAGCCTGTCCTTCTTAAGGTACCAGCTCCCATAACACAAGCTGTGTTCTCCCCACAGAGGGGAGACAGAGCACAGCTGGTCCCAACTAGTATAACCAGTAGAGCTCTTTTGCACACATGACAACATTTCACAGATCTGAAAATGCTGCAGTTGCATAAATCAGCCTCCATCTGTTTTTGGCTTTGTTCCATCCAGTTTACCTACTTATTAGTTGTGCAAATCAGGGAGATTGTAGCCCTTTTGGCTCTACGATCAGAGAAACTTAATGTACATTTTGTACCAATGGTAACCGGTGAAGATAAATTTGTTCAGTACTCTTTCCCTTACAAACRTTAATTGGTTTCCCAATAAGCCAGAAGAAGCAAACTTGGTATTTTTTCAGAATCTTATGGCTCCTTAAGTATAGCTATTTAGAGTTAAAAAGGTCCTAGGCGTATTAAAGGAAAAAAAAAARGAGGGGAAAAAAGGAAAAACAATCATATTCTTACTTTTGACAAGTTTCACTGTTATATCCTTTGAATCGGGGTTTTAATCATGACAGAAACTCACCATTTTTAGATATTTCACAAATCAGCATGTACCAAAATACTATCAGCATAGCCTAGGCAGAAGCAACCTAAGAGTGTTAAACATACGTAAATTGAAACACACATTTATATGTGGAGATTCTGTTAGAACCAGGAGGTCCTGCAGTTTGTAACACATACTACACTACCAGATCTTGCCTCCTTCCTTTTCCCCAAGCTCTATAGGCACCTGCTGCCTGAAGCATCAGAGATGGTCCACCTCGCTAACCTTACGAGTCCCATACCAAGTTTTCTGTAGCCGAGGGCCACAAGATGCACAGCACTTACCTAGTCATTGTGAGTACAACAGGTTTTATGCTAGCATCGTCCTGCTGCCAGCAGCTTGACAGAGTTGACGAGCAGAGAAGCTTCACTCAGAACCCTGCAAGAGTCACATGTAACTCCAAGGTGGGCATAGTGGTAATTCAGGTCCTGATTTTCCTCTGAATTGAGATTCATATTTTGAATGAAACCCAGATTAGAGAAGTTTCACTAAACTAGTTTTATCACCTATTCAGTGATAAACCTTGCTTTATTTCAGCCTAAGGCACCAATACCACAAACAGGATAGATACACAAGAAGTGAACACTTGCTCACAAAGAATATCAGTAAAGTCTGTAAGACTCCACCATTGCATAAGGGTTTTACTAGAGGCTCACTCACAAGATTAAAACCTGTATTTTTGTTTAAGTCCCAGCTATTATGGTTATTTAGGTCTCAACTACTTATGCACATGAGAGTACTTCAAAGACAGTGGAAATACTTAAGCATACAGCTAAGCTGCTGCCTGGAAAGAAATACTTTTTTAAAAAAATTATTTGTCAATTCAGAAAAAGTCAGAGACCCATTTTAATGAAGCTCCTATGGAACTTTGTCTACGTAGTAGAAGCTGGCAGACTTCCTACTAGTTCCCCTTGCTAGCTCCTCAGCAGTCCACCCTGTGGACTGAAAGGAAGCCAAAAGCCTGAAAGTTCTGGCTGTGCTCTCCCCTGCAGTCTTGATTCCCAGGGTCTACAAGTGGCCTGCCCTGGCACTAGACCTATATTCCCATTTGCAATCAATTTTAAAATACAGGAATGTAATTCATACATAGCTGATTTCAAAATGCCGAAGCAATTGTCCTTCCCCACTTGGCTTTGCTGGGCATCCTCACTAGTGGCAGAACTGTAAAATACTGCCACAAACACGCGGCTCAGAGCAGGTCAGAACAAGCAAACAGTAGAGCATACTAATTTTCTGCTGAGGTACTAAGGGGAATTATATACTTCAGCATATTTAACAGGACAAGATGGTTTACCATTGTACCTGAACATGCTGGAACTTAACCACATGCTTGAAAGACAAAACTGAAGATAGAGTAGCGCTGTTCCTCCTACTATACCTACACGTAACTTTCTAAAGAGCTAATCTATACTTCAAAATTTTCAATGTAAATAACGTAATTTCAAAACCACGTATAATTATACTCCAAATGAGTTTAGAAAGATGAACATTAAACAGTTTCATTAGTCTAATATCATTAGAGAAAATAGGGGAAAGATTTGGTTAAAGACAGTACCTTTCTGAGAAATGCCAGGGCTTTCACAAAGGTTTGTGATGTTATTAGTAAATTTATATCATATAGAGTATCCCAAGAGCAACAGCCAAGGAAAGTTATTGACACTGATGTATTTGGTACATTCAAGTAAACACTTGAATGAGATGTCATCAAGACCTTTCTCACAGACATCTCATAGGGCAACTTTCAGCTCAAAGCCTTCCAACAATTTTTTTTTTTCCCTTCAGAAAGGGAAGTCCAGCTTCCACTGCAGAAAAGAAACAGAATTTGTAGGAGAGTTTAAGAGTGCAGTCTGCAAACCCTGTCTTCTTTCGTGGATAGAAAAAAGCTTGGTCTGAGAAATTCTTTTGGGCTGAAATGATGAGCACCCCAGGTACAAAGAAACATCTCACATTTGTTTATTTTACCGATCTGCTGCTTTCTAACCTTTTCCCCCCATTTTCCATTCTCCCCAGAGTCTCTTGGACCCATCTGGCTTTGAAGTACCTATACAAGGAAAAAGCTTTCTTTTTAAGAATTGAATCCTTCGCTACCAACAATATAGCTGAAATGAGTGACAATAGTAACCATTTTGAATGGAGGCATGCTGACCTGCAGCAGAAGCCAAAAGCAATGATCAGGCATTGTAACCCACTGCAGCAATTCTGAATTGCCCTTTATCACCTAAGCCAAACACTTAGCCAATCATTAATATTTCTCCTCACTCAGCTTGCTGAGGGTATCAGTGTATGTTGGTTTACAATACTGAACACATCCTTACATGAAAGCACCTTACCATTTTGCACAGATGGAAGACATCTTAGTTTAATCCAGAATATTTTATTACTCAGTTCCCTGATGGAGATTACCGCCACCTTCCCACAAAAAAGGCAGTCTGAGTGTCAGTCTGCATGTCAATCTTCACAATGAGAGAAACCAAATAGAACAGTCATCCAATCCTTTCTGTATCAGTTTGGCACAATGCACTTCTAAAATGACAACGCTGAAAACTATCTGCACTGCTCTCTGCCAGAGATCTGCATGGCTTAAGGAGTTTCATTTCATGTCTTCTTGTACGCAAGGCGGAGGGAAGGGGGGGGAGGGGAGGGAGCTCCTTCTCCTCCCTCTTCCTGTTAATACTGGCTTAAAACAAATACAATCTGCATGTCTTTAAGACCTCTTCCCCATGTACCCCTGCTCTTCCTCCCAAGAGCCTCTGGGAGGGATAAGAAACATGCAGTTGCAACTCAGAGTAAATTCTTGTCAGGGGAAGAAACTGGAACTCTCAGTTAATTTTAGGAAAATGTTTGAAGAAGGTGTGAACAAGCCTGTGTGGAGCAGAATGTACCAGTGCAGAAGATCCTGGCCCTAACCTTGGAGGTTCAAAGAGAAAGCTAGTCCTGCTGGTTATAGTGACCTTGCCAGAAACCAGCAGCCACCACTGCAGGGCAGGCAGTGAAGAACCTTGCAGTACAGAAGAATTAGTTTCCACACTTACCATGGAAAACCTAATAAAAACCCCAGTGCCTGGGTGCTTCCTACAGGCTGGGGTACCCGATAAGCCTGCAGAGATCAGGAAATTTACTGTATTGAGTTGTTCATTACAAATAAATGCAGAACTTACAGTTAAAACCCCAACAAATTAACGTCTGTTCTGTATTTACAGAAGAGCTCATTTTCTGGAACCATATTGCAGACATTATTGAAACAACTTTTTAAAAATAAACTTAGGCATATTGATACAGTTTTAAGAGAAACTCCATCCAGCTCCATGCCATTTAAAAACCAGCTGTTCACATTTCCATTGCAAGTCCGAACTGCCTAAGAACTTTAGACAACTATAGAAGCCATCACCTACGTTTTATTTACATGAATAATTCAACAAAATTAATAAGCAATATGGATCCTTAATATGGGAGATCCTTTCCAAACTTTAAACAACACATTAGCACTGTTTCAGTGAGCTTCCAGGCTAGTTACAACTGCAATATTTTCTTACATTAAGCAAACGAGTCTTTAGTCATAGGCTAGGCATCTGTAGAGGCATTTACTTTTGTGAAATAACAAACATTTCAGATGTATTTTATGGGAACATTTAGAATACTGATTACATATCTGGTGGTAAAGTTAAAACTTGAAACGAGAAAAAAATTGAAAGGAATATTAGTATCACACCTGGCAACTCCGCAGTCTAAAAACATGAAGAAGTAAAACTGTAAAATATTGATAAACTGAGAAAACTGTCACTGACTACACATGAATTTTCAAAGTACGTATTCAGCAACCAGAAATTAAGGTACTGTCATAATTCAAAGCAATTAGAATATTGTCTTAACCATGACAATAAACAAACACTTGCCTGCTAGAGTGTATTAAGCTGACAGGCTCAATAAACTCTACACGAACTGTAAACTGGAGGTCGCTGCAAGTTTCACCACGCTTTTCAGATATTTGCATTTTGTATGCCTCTCCAGATGCAGAACAGTTAAATATTACCTGAAGGTAATGGGGAGACCCTATTATCCACTGAGCTTTGAAGCTTCCCTTTTAAAGAATACAAAGAATTACTAAAATAAAATTCTGCAGGCATTTATTGGCAGTAGAATGGGAGGGAACGCTGACAATTTGTTTAAAAAACCAAAACTGTTTCTCAGTTTAGTAGTATCACAAATTAGATTTTTTTCCTTCGACACTTAAAATATTTACACCAAGCCCTTTCAGTATCTGAAAGGAACAATCCTGAAGATACAAGCATGACAGTCATACAGGACATACAAAAAAATCCTCAGGGTGTAAGAGGGTATTTGAGAGAAATAACTAGTGAAATGAAATGCATATCTGTGGGCCAAAACAAGGAGTATTAGTTGCATACCTTTGAGGGTTAACTACCAGCTCACAAGAGGACCTGATCATCATTGCTGACAGCCGAGCAAAGACTCATTTCAGTTTGCTCAAAAGCAAGATGACTGGGCACTCAAGAAGAGGATGGAGAAGAGCTCAGAAAACAAGAGCAGATGTGGTCAGATGTCAGTGTGGTCTAGCAGACACAACTCATTTTTCCAGCACTGTACTCCCACCTTCCACAGTGACCCTGGGTAAGTCACAAGGAGTTGCAGTATCAACAGCACTGTGAAATCTATTGATGGGAAGTACTAGGGAAGAATTGAAGTCACCCAGCRTAATAAGTATATTAGCAGCCATTCCACTACAAATTAGAATATTAGGACAAGAGAAATGAGAACAAACAGTATTATGTTATATTTCCATGAATGATGTGAATAGTTTACACTTCAGGGACACAAAAGAAATATATTGGGACAGTGTGAAACAAAGGTAGACTGACTTGAATTCCAGTTTAATCTCATAGCAGAGAAACAGAAATACTCAATGACATTCTAAGTTTAAAGAAACAGAAAAAAAACACTTTTTGCAAACACCTTCAAATCCTTAGGCATCAGATGCTGAGCACTATCAAAAAATTGGACATTTCTGAGCAAAATTGAGAGGGAGTCATGGCTCTATCAGCTTTTATTAAAACAATTTGAAAAGTATTTCATCAGTTTCCAGACAGAAGGTAAACAATTCCCAATTTCAAATGACTCTTAAGTATCAAGTAAATAGAGCTGCTGTTTTTTCAGGACATTTTTCAGCCAAGATCCAACAAAACTGATCTTCCAAAAAAAACCCCAAAAAACCACCCCCCAAAAAAACCAAAAAACACCCCAACAAAAAACCAAAATGCAACCAAAACCAAAAAACCCCAAAAACCCACAAACCAAGAAACAAACAAAAAACCCAAAACACAAAAAAAGCCCCCAACCCCCAAACATATCTTATAGGAAAAAAATAATTAAGACTGTTCACCACCGAGCAGGATTCTCCAGTTCTGCAGCATGGTGAGACAGGAAATCGGAAGCATCCTGCAGGCAACACACTCAGCCTCCAGGTAAAGATAAAAAGGGAGGGAAGCAACAGAAAGCAACTTCCCACTTAACCACGTTCTCCTAGTCAAGTAACGAAGCCCTCTTAAAGGCTTTCTGTCCACTTTGCCTCAAGCAAAAGAATGAACTGTAATTCTAGAGTTTTAAGTGGGAGCAGAGCAGACAAAAAGTAAAATAAGACGACCCTTGTGTCTTTGCAGAGAATCCTCTGAGAACACCGAGATTAGCATTAGAAACTCAGAACTCAAACCAGATCTGTTCCCTTATCACCACTGCTGCTGAAAACTAGCTTTACAAGTTTGTTTAAGGAACAGCTACATGGCAACATATAATTTCTATTTTAAACAAGCTTAAGCCAAGTTTCACCAATACTGGAAGCCAGTGAAAGCCAACAGAAGCATTCCCACAGTCACCCCACCCCCAGCTGCTTGTTTCCACTCCCACCTCATCCTCTCCTGCACCAGGATAAACTTGCACAGCTGCACCGTTACCTTTACTCCAACTTCAAACGACAACAAATGCATTAGCACACTAAAAGATCTCACGAAGTTCAAATCCATCATACAGAAGGAAAAACTGATCTTCAAATCTTGCACTCTACATGTTTGACCTTTGGGTAAGGCACAATTGCACATGCCTACACACAGGTATCGCACTGAGCAGCACTTAGACTCCACAGAGTGACAGTGGAGACTGAACCTTCAGTATCACTAAATCCAATGCGACAGAAAGCTCCAGATTAGTTAGTTACAATCTATTTACTTTGCATAGGAACAAAGAAACTGCCATACCAGATCAGACCATTTCAGCAGAACCCTACCACTTGCAATAACCAGGAGTGATAAAAATCAGACACGGTAGAGGGTGACCCTTTTCCAAAAGTACTCTCAAGCCACAGAGCACAGAAGAGGTAGGAAGTGAATTTTCTCTCACAGTAGTATCAAGCTCGAACTGGAAGCAGAAAATTTGGTGGCTTATTTAAGCAGCCAGTTAAAAATATCCAGCATTATGGACTTGGTTAAAACACATAGAATTTTATTTTACCTTAGCTAAGAATAGCCAAGGTTAATAATAAGCTATATTTTTCACCTTGGCTACATTTTGACAACACGAACAGAGAAGGTTATCACCATTTCAATTAAAAAAAAAAAAAAAAAAAGGCAAGTCAAACCTTGGCCACACTGTGCTTTCACTGTATGCGCTCTCCCTCTGTTCCCACCCCACTGCCCAAATCAGTGCTCTGGTAAAGCATCCATGCCCTCCATCGAAAGTCAAAGGTGCTACAAATTGATAAGCAGAGCTAAAAATGACGAGCTTTTACTAGTACACTTGTACATACAGTCAAAACTTCAGTTTCACAGTGCATCTTTGGCATCTCTAGCAGGGGTCAAACAGCTACTGCAGAAAATACAGTATAAATATCTACAAAGGTTGTCTTGCAGCTGAACTATCTGACAAGTCTGCTATACCTAGCATAGACATTTTCAAATTTAAACGCTTAATTTTCACACAAGTCACACACTACATGGTTACTGTATGCAGAGGAGATGAATTGCAGCATTTCCTGCTTTTCATTTTTATAAAAACATGGCTATGGCAGTATAACTAATCCTGTACTTGGGGATGTAATAAGTCACCTACACCAATTTCAGACACAAATAACCATCACTTAAAGGGTGTGAATGTTTTAAAAGAACATGGTTAAGGTCGCAGAGAAGGAGGTGCATTTTCCCTTCATGGATTTCCCTCAAGTTACAAGAAATCATGCTACTGTTAGCACTGAACTCACTGTTTGGATCTTTTTATATAAACCAAATCAATATACTGTCAGTATAGATATGGGATAAGAAGCCTGGAGTGCTTTATGTTGAAGCTGCATCTCCTAGTAAAACAACTCCCTCCTCTTACAGTGATATAAAAAGACAGCTTACAATGTTCACAGCTTTTAGTGAAATATTTGCTCTACTGCCATGACAAGCAGAATGCTTGAGAGATTAAAAAAAAAAAAAAAGGTAATGTTTACATTTAGGACTTAACCACAGAGTCAGTTTTCCTTCTCAGCTTCATTCTGAGGCTCATGCAGATCTTCCAGCATAAACAGAAACAGAAAATCTATTTAAAAAGAAAGTAACTGTAATACCAAAGAGACTGATAGGGGGACTTTGGAGCAAGCACAGTATCTTTTAACTAATAGTAGATCCTTACAGGTAAGTACAACTACTGTATTTAAAAACAGAATAGAAAACCTCCACATAATACATTATTTTGATTATGCCCTTCAGTTTGCCTCTTAAATGTCTGGGCAACAGCTGCATGCACAAATTTAATGTGTAATACACTAACTGTTACTCATATACAAATTAACCTCCCTCCTTCGGCTAGATCAAGTCAATTAATATTACAATAAGGGCAGAGAGATGTTTTAAATTCTTGATACAGCCTGACAAAGTAGTACTTTGCCTAGCATCTGTTTACTGGTAACACGACATACAGAGTTACTGAGATCTCTACATGAGCTTTTATAGGATACTTCTGAAGAACAATCACTATTCATGTTGCCATGTATTTTCAACTGTACTGAAGATAAATTCAAAGTAGACTATCTCACTAAAATACTAATGAGAAAAGCACTTGGCATTCACTATTTTCTATGATTTGTTAACATACCTAGTCAAATGTCAGAGAGCATTTAGGAGAAGGGTTTTAACTTGTACACACACTCTAAACACTGACTTGTCGAAATGCAGGTACTTAAAAGTAAGCAAAACTGTCCATGTGAAAGGAAAAAATTCCACAGCTGCTCTGTCATTGCTGCTGTGGGACTGATTAGCAAGGATGGACTCAGTGTTTCAGCATCGATGCAACATATATTGACCTTCCTGAACCTTTAATACCAAGCCTAACTCCCACTTGCTATCACCATAAGACTCTTGAGTTGTTTTAAACATCTTCCAACACTGATTCTTTATTTCCCTTGAAAGCCATGAAACTGGTTACAATCATATTACGAGATACAGTACGTTATAATTTCATTACTTGATAGAGACAAAGATGGTGCTAAGAGTCATAAAAAGACAAGTTACTCCCTAAAATTCATACATTATTTCCTCCCCCAAACACTTAAGATTTCCCCACTAATCCTTCTGTAAGTACAGAGGCATTTCTTATCTGTTATGACCACACCATGTCATGTATTTTTACACTGCCCTAGAAATAGACCAAAATCTATCTGAACTGCTGAGAATTCATATAAACAGGAGATTGGTCTAGAAAACAGTTCTTATTACAGTAGTCCCAAGATAAGTCAATCTTTAAAAAATATTCTTGAGGTTTAACTGACATAACACACAACTGAAAAGAATACACAAGTCATGTGTCCAAACTGGAACTAGATTTCTTATGAGGTTTAAATAATTAGCCAGACAAACTGTAAGGCAGCATTAAAATAGGTCCTTGGATGTTAATACTAAGTCCTTAAACTACACAGTCCACATCATATAAAACCTTAGAAGAAATCCATACAAAATTGTCAACTTCACATCAAGATTACACCGTCACCACTGCAGTGCCTTCCCACACACATACCAGTTAGACCGAGCAAGTGCACACTAAAGCTGAAGTGTGCTCTGAAGTACTTAAACTGCTTCACCATGGACATGAGTTCGCTTTTCTCCTGAATACTTCTACACATGTCAGATAGGCAGAATATAGGCAGTTCTATAAAACCTCAAGAAAATGGACTTATTAAATAATACATACAGAAGGCAAATATGGGCTACAAACAGCAGGGCACCACATGAAACCACTGAAATGTATCACCTAGACTAAACCACCACAAAATTACTTTCTCTTGGAAAAAGAGAGAGGACATTTACGTTTGAAAGCCTTTTCTCCCCCTTACTAAGAATTAAAGAAATCAGTTCTGCAATATCACGATGCTGCAAATTGGAATTATACTTCGGAGAAATCCTTTAGACAAAAAAAATTGCTCAATTTTGTGCGGCAGACTGCTAGGACAGTGCAGGAAGCGGTCAGGTGCTCGGTGAGCACCCGAAGCAGGAGCACAGCCGCCGCCTGAGCCACGGCGCAGCCCGCGCCCTGCCCCGGCACCGCAGACCCGCGGGCAGAGCCAACGGACTCCGCTCGCCCCGAGACCCAAAGGCTGACACATCCGGCCCCCGCCACCACCCCGAACTCACACTTCAAAGCCCTTCGGGACTCCGGCGCGGCACCCGCCGCAAACACCCACGCCACCCCCCGCGGCTCAGCTCCCGCGCAGACCGACCCGCTCCGCCGCCGTCGGCTGCCGGGCCCCGCGCAGCCCCGCGCCGCTGACAGCTGCGGGCGGCCGGCGGGGCAGCCCGGCCCGGCGACCACCCCTCCCTCACCCACGCACCAGGTGCCCCCGCGCCCCGGGGGAAGACGGCGGGCGAGGGCTGCCCGCCACGCCCCAGCCCTGCGCTCCGCGGGCAGCTCCCGCCGCCCCCGCATCCGCTGCCGGCCCGCGGCCAGGCGCCCGCGGGGGGGAACGGGGCGCCGCAGCCCACCCCGAGCCCTCCCCGCGGGAACAGCCCCGCCGCCGCCGCCGCTGTCACCCGCCGCCGCCCGGGGTCGAGCCCTGCCCACGCTCCCCCCCGGCGTCCCCTCACCTCGCAGGGGGGGACGGCTCCATCCTCCGCTCCGCGGCGGGGTCGGTCCCCGCCGGGCTCCCCGCCAGCAGCGGCTCCAGAAGCTCGGCGCAGCGGCTGGGGGAGGCAGCCGGGCTGGCGGGGCTGGAGCGCGGCGGCCCGGGCAGGTAGTGGAGCAGCAGCGTCTCGGGGGGCTCCGGCGAGGAGGGGGAGGCGGCGGCGGGGGCGGCGGCGAGGAAGAGGGGCGCCTCGGGCAGCCGGTCCAGCTCCACGCTCCGCACTTTGCGCAGCTGCTTCCGTCTCCAGTCAGAGCGCTGCTCCCGGCAGCCGCCGCCGCCGCCTGCCTCCCGTAGGAGCCCCCCGCCGGTCCCGGCGACGCTCCCCGCGACCGCGCCGCCCTTCAGGCTCCCGCAGGCGGTGGCGGCGGCCGCCTCCGTGCCGCTACCCGAGGATAATCCCGACGACGAGGTGCGATTCCCCGCCGCCGCCGCCATTTTCTCTGGCGGGTCACATCGGGCTCCCGAGGATCGGGGGGAGAGGGGGGAGCCAGCACTCCGATCCGCTGCGGAAACAGCGCTGCCTGCGCAAACGGCGTATGGAGGGGGCGGGAGGCGGGTGCGGATTGGTGGCTGCGGACGGCACGGGGCGGGGCGGCCGCCTGTAGGTGCAACGGGGCGGGGCCGCGCGACGCCCCGCCCCGCCCGCCCCCGCGCAGGTGTTGGCGGTTGGAGGGCGCCGCGCCCGCCGCCGCGCGCCGCGCCCACTCGTCAGGGGCAGGGCCCGGCCCGGGCCCGGCCGCCTGCGGACGGACGAGACGGGTCGGGCGGCGCCGCGCCCGGGAGACGGCGGAGGCGCCGGGCGGGAGGGCGTCTCCGCCCCCACGCGGCCCTTCCCACGTGTGGGAGAGCGGCGGGGGCTCCGGCAGCCCCGGGACGGGGGCCCGCGGCGCGGGCCAGCCGCTGCCCTGTGAGGAGCTGAGGCGCGGGGAAGCCCTTCCCGAAACTCGGGCCGGCTCCGGGCGGCGCCGCGCCCCAGCTCGCAGCACCCCGTCCGTGTGCCCCCTCTCCCCAGCACCCCCAAAACTGCCCCAGGCGACGTCCTCCCCGGGAGCCGGCCAGGGCGAGGAAGGAGTAAAATGCCTGCAGTGCCTTGCTGCGCTGCAGCCAGCCGCCGGGAAATCGCTGCTGTGCCCAAGCTTACCTGCTCATTCCTCTCTGGGATTAGCACGAAATTCAATGCACATCCTTGCTTGCAGCCTTCACGCGTCCTTCTCTGGGCTGCCCTCACTTGGCAGGCGCCGCTTTACCCGTCCTCGGATACTTTTCCATGTCTGTAACTACTTAGAAGCGTTAATGTCTCGTCGGAGCACACCCGTTTCCATATGTGCGTATGTACGCACATCTAGTTCAGATTATAGCCTGCCGCATATACCTACCGCTGCGGCTGTTCCCAAGAGACTGGGAGAGAGAAGAAAGGCAGGAGACATCACATGACCAGAACCTTGGGGAGGTCCAAGTAAAATTTACTCTTGGTCTAGATTTCCACTCGACCACAATTGGGAGGTTTTGCTTTCAACCTCCGAGCTGCGGAGAAGGGACTTAAAATTTTGTAAGAACAGAAGGGCATACATTGCTGTCAGAAAGGTGCAGTTTTGCTGCCATTAAACAAGCCTACCTATTTGAATGCTGATTTAATCTGAGACAAGGAAAGGAAAACTAAATGTCCCTATGCATACCAGGTTGGTTTCAGGATAGTGTAATTTTGGATACAGTAGAAGTTACGCAGTTCAAAGCACTTTTCTTTAGCTGCGTATCTTAGGCTTATTTCTCAGAATTTGCTATGTATCCCTCAAGTGTAACATTAACTAAGCATCTCGACAATGATTATTAGTATGGTCACTTTGCTGGGATCACTGCCTTGATCTGAAGCACTAGTTCCGTGAGAAGTACCTCCTAACAGAAGCAGTTTCTTTCTTGCCTTACATATGTGATCAGATGCTGACCTAAATGTAGAGTCTTTGCTGAATGATGTGATGAGCAGACTAGAAGAGGTCTTTCCCTCTAGACTTGAAAGAGCAAAAGCCCGAGGAGACTGTTTGTACTCCATATAATTGCAGAATAGTATCAGTATGCATATGGCCTCAAGGTCACACTCAGTGAATCACTTAGGTGGTCTGTCAAGATACCATGCTGTAACTGCCCTTATGAAGGTTCTTCAGTGAAGGATGCTGTGAGAGTCAGTTGCGTTCATTGTCATCTTGTAAGTAGGGTACCTCTGGGATAAGCAGGTCATCTAAATATCCTCTTGTAATGTACAACTCAGGGCTGTACATTTAAAGAGATTCTGAATTTCATAAAGATAGTATTTGACACTTATTTAAAGCCCCTACTATAAATCAGGGACAGCTTTCTAGAAGATTCCTAAACGAAGCCTTATGGTCAAAGTGAGGATGTTACTAAATGCAGGGAAGAACAGAGCAAAGTATGTGCTTTGTAGAAGTGGCACGAGATTAGTTGCCTGCAAACTCTGAAGCAGACGGTTGAAATGAACTCAAATTATTACCAGTTGTTGGCAGTGTAACCTGCATGTACACAGGATCCTCTAGTCTTTAATAGGAAAAAAACCCAAGAAACAGTTCACAATTGTATCTTTTCAAATATTTCTCTCTGCCATAAAATCACATTCACAGGAAAAAAAAAAAAAAAAAAAACAAACCAAACCAAACCAAAACAAAACAAAACCCAACCTGTGCTTTTAAAGTATTCTAAACAGAAAAAAAAACCCAGCTTTAGGAATTTACTAAACACTTGTCACATGGAGGAGGAATACAGCTTTAAATAGCAATTGGTTAGAAAAGAATACAGAGGAAAAAAAGCAAATCTCTAATAAAAGTAAATCTAGGAGATAAGAGTGCATACACATCCTTTCAGTCTGACAGAGTCCTAAGGGACACCTCTCCCAGAGTGCCAAGGCTCCAACAAGGCTTAAAGAAGGAAACTTGGGAAATTCAAGGCAAAATGTCAGAGTGGCAATGGGGTACTGAGGAATACGCACGTGCACTGAGGTGAAATGCTTTCTGGAAAGCAGCTAAGAATAGGGCGAAATATGAAATCCAGGGACAGTGGGAGGCACCAGTGTAAGAAATAATTAAGCGTGGACAAGTGCTGTCACCATCCCTGTTAAGGCACGACTTTGCCTTTTGAGTAAGGCCAGCACTATCAAGGTTTTGAGTTACTTTTGGATAAGATGAGAAGTGGAAAAACCCCACTATTTAGTCATTAAAGAATACATGGCATGCCTTATAAGGGCTGTTTATCTCCTGAGTATTGGCTGAAATCCAACTCTAATAAATTACCTTTTGCCTATGATCCTTATATTCACCTTATTGTTTCAAATGGATTTTTCTGCACTCTGCCTTGACCAGGGCAGCACAGTGGCAACTAAGAAAACACCTGCCATGCCTCACTCCAGAACGCTAGGCAATGCAATGCCTGTATGCAACATACATTTATGCACAATATAGAGGCTCTACTAGAAGTACTAAATTCTGAAATCGGTAGTTGAACATGCTGACTGATGTCTGTGTTTTCTTGTGATCTGCTCTTAAAAATCCTTTTGCACTTAATCAATGTGAGTTGTCCTGATTGTAAAAAGCATAAAGCTTACTGAAGACCTCAGAGAGATACTCAGTTACCTCTTGCACAGATTATTTTGCAGTCTATGTAAAATACAGCTCTGGAGGGTAACATGAGACTTTTAGCACTTTTCAGTGGGCCTGTTTCCCCTAAGTCGCAAGTAGCGGCACCCAGGGTTTGTTATGAAACAGAAGCCTTTGGCCTCAAATTAGCATCGTGCAACATTTGGAACATCAACTGTTGTACACAAAGAAACTTCTGTTTGGGAACACACTAAGTTTTTGCAAGCCAAGGAGTTTCCTTGTTGCACAAAACCTGTAACAGTGTCATGAATAACCAACAATTTTCAACATGCTAGAGATAGGAATCTGCCGTGCCCCTGAATACATAACCTAGGCATCATCATCCACAAACAGAATAAATATGAGAGATAACACAGTCCGTAGCTTCTGGTCTTGACTAAACATGTAAAAAGTGCTTTAATACTGTATACAAACTAGATTCTCCTCATCTTGTTCTTCTGTGTAGAAAGACTTATCCCTACCTTGATCTTCCATTCATTCTTTCCATTGTGAGAAAGGGAAAACAAACCTGCTCCTAAGCCGTAATCCTTTCCTGTTTACTCCTCTGTGTAATGGAGAAGTCAAGCAACTAAATGAGGACATAGAATCTGAGGTCCTTTTCATCCTTGTTTCCTAGGACGTGCTGAAAATCTGCTGGTGTCTCTGTTGCCTGTAGAAATGCTTTGCCATCTTGCTGATGCTCAGTTCTTATTTCATAGCCTAAAAAGTGTGCCTTTTAGAAGCAATTCCACCTCAGAAAATCAGGATGCCATATCACTTTTCAGGAGAGAGAAAGCCAGGTAAAACCAGAATCTGTTACAGGGAATTCTATGGGTTTAGGTCAGACACTGGGAATGTCTAGTCTCACTGTTAATTTAAGTATTCTTCTTACTGGTTTACCTATTAATTTCAGCATTGATTTCCATGGAAAATGTGTTTAAAGATTTCTTCCCTCACATTTCAGTTCACACAGAACTGAACTTTTGTTAAAAACATATTTTGGATCCATAAAACTTAAGATTACGTCTTTACCTAGGTGTGAGCCACATTATATAAGAAAAGAGCTGTACTTAAACCTCCTTTTTCTGCCAAAGCACGTAATAACAGTTCTCTGTTTCTTTTTAAGAACTAACAATACTGACGTTTCTTCTAACAGCCCTGCACTGTCTAGTCACATTCATGGCAGTTGTCAATTTTCTTCCTGTAGCATCTACTCATGATCTGGGGAACCTTTTGGTCTCTCCACCATATGATCCAAAGCAAAAAGGTGATCTGTTCCCAAAGAGTTTGCAGTTTAAGTATGGAAGGCAGACAAGGAACAGAGCAATCAGCAAGCTAGATTGCAGTCCTTGCACAGCAGAAGTCTATCTGCTGCCTTGATTTTTTTTGTCACTAGTTTGTACATCTTGCATTAACTACTAAAATCAGTTCAATTTGTGACCTCAGGTAGTCTTTAAAATATCGATAACTTTGATGTCTAATTTGGATATTCTTCCTGGCTGTCCTACAGAGGATTTTTCTGACTTCAGATAAGTCACCATCCTTTTATGGCTCAATTTTTCCCAACTGTAACTGGGTAACAAATGTATTTACCTACCTCAGGCCTGACACAAGGCTGAGGGATTTAATATTATTGAGTTTCCAGGTGAACCCTTGCTCAAAGGAAGTATAGTAAAGAAGTGAGCAAGACTGTTAAACCTCTTCTCGTATATCACTTAAGAAGAGCTACCAAAATTATTGCAGCCATCAGCTCTTTTTCTTATATTCTTCCAGACTACTAAATTGACAACATAGCTTTCACCCGGATCAACAGTTACATCTATTGTAACCACSACTATGTGTTCCCTCTCCAGGGGAAAGCAACTGTACCATTTCAGACTCAGGAGACCAGCAATAGCTTAGTTTTCCTTTACCCTACAGCTACCACTGGCCATTACATCTCTTTCAGCCTAGGGGCTTATTATTCCTTCCATTCTGTGAGACAAAGGCATGGGGCATAAGCACAGGTGTTAATAAACTCTGGAAGCTATAGATTTCCAAATTACAAGGGAACAGATGCAAGAGTTTCACTCTTATTTTTGTCTCTAAGGACAATATAGCAACCTACTGAAAGGGAGTGTGAAGGGTCAGGATGGAAGAAGGACCACTTCCTCACTCCCACCAAAGAGGACCCCACAGTTATTCTTTTCCTCTGCCTGCTGCTTGTCATAAAAACAAGGCAAAGTCTTGTTGGTGTGTCTCAGCATGGCTGTGGGGTGCAAACCAACAGTCTCGCGTGATCGTTATGTCCAGCACATACCATACAGGCTGTATAAGGATCCTGTAGAAGACGAGCAGACAAGAGTGACAGAGTTTGACAGCTACCTCTGGATAACTGCCTCCCTAAATAATCACCAGACGGGCAAGGAACTGGCAAGAACACCCTCCKCAGAGTGCCCTACTTGCTTTCTCCAGAGCCAGTGCATATCTGAATAATAATTTCTGGGTGCAGTAATGGCATCCAGCCTGACACATTCTCTCCCTCCTTTTTATTTTTGTTCATCCCACCCTGCCCCTCTAGTAATACTGTCTGTATGTTTTCATTCATGATGGCTAGCAGTGATGTCAGTGCTGTTCCTCTTCCTAAATCCAGCAGGCAGACCCTGCCAAGGCTCTCACAGCTGTCAGAGGGAATAAGAAAACTCAGCAGTGACATTAGTGCCTAGTTCATCATGTGATCCCTTTATGCCAAGACTGTCAATTTTCTGGCACCATGGCAGAAGTGAACCAAACAGCTTTTTGCTGTAATGATGGCAGGGAGTCCACAGATCTTAAAAATAGTTATGGGATCTTTTATGTCCAAACAGTCAGATCTTTATCATGCCCATCTTTTCAGAAAAGGCTGCATCATTTTTTTCCTCAGCTCTTGAATGTAAGTTATTCCCTCCAGCAATTACAGTAGGTGCAACACTACGTTATTGCTTGTGTGCCAGTGACAGTCCCTGTGAATGGTGTTTCCAAAGCCACTTAATCACAGTGTCCCAAGCTATCATCTAAACTAAATATCCTTCAAAGCCAGATGATCTGGGCATGAGTAGTAGGCATTTGCCTACCCTGAGACAAAATATTTTCAACATGGTGTTGCTTTAACAGTCTTCTCTTCTGTGCATACATAAGTAAGTAAGAGCCCAGGAGTCATAAAAACATTTCACAGGTAGTTTCTGGAAAAAGAAAGATTGCACTGGAGAATTCTGAGGAAAGTAACTTTTCAGTCTTACTATTTGGTTGGTATTAAAACCAAACATCTTACTGTTATATTGCATGAGCAGCTGGCTCCAAAAGAAATACAATGAAATAAAATATATCTTTGCAAAACAAATTTCTTACCTTTCTTGAGATCTGCTTTACTGATAAAAAGATATTTCAAAAGAAATTCTAGCTATTCCACAGCGCAAACCTACTTCTTGAATTTTGTTGCTGTTCCTGGGGCTTATTTATCATTCATAGGGCTCTTGCTGCTCTATATCATAGCTTCCTTTGCTACACCCAGTTCATTTACCTTTTTATGATGTTTGTAGAGACTAATGAATCTCACCTATCAATAAATCATCAGTAGATAAATCCTCTGCTTTCTGCATACTTACATTCATTCTCTTGGATACTGAAATCACAGAAAATAGATGTTGTATTAGTTGATCATCTTTGACATTTGCAAAGTTAATTTGCATGTAATATGAATACATGTATATACTATAAATGTATATATAACATATATATGCTGCTTCAGTAATAGATTGGTTTTATACTTTGCAATTTTAATTTTCATTATTTCATTTCATCCTGCTGATGTAACCTAAAAATATTGTCAGTGTACAAAACTGAGCTGACTTCACATGTTCTATGTGTTTTCACTATGAAAGGCCTTGAGAAGCAAAGAATGACCTTGACAGATGATGTTTGTGTGGATTTGAGGGAGGGCATTAATTTAATGCTTGCCAAGGTAGGATACATAATTTGTTTTGACAGATTGCCTATCTTCCTTGTTCTTTGTGGTTTAAGCCAAAACTCTTCAGAATTTGAACAAAGGCTTGCAAGTCTCAAGAGCATAACTGACCACTTACTGTTGAAGGTATTAAGCACGCAAATCACTTCCAGTGAGTTGCATAACTGCTTTTCAAGGATGCTGCCTTAATCGAGTTTATCATGCATGATACTAACAGTGCAAGTCAGGTCGCTTCAAAAATACATGTCACTATTTTCTCTTGAATTTCATTAACAAATGAACACTACTGAGCTGCTGCTCTTAGTTTCCTGTCCTCTAGGCACAAGATTTGGAGGTGATTTTATTTACAAATGTTAACACCAGTTTCATTATATTAACTACATTAGGTAGTCTCTAACATCTTAAGCATAAAGTTGCATGAACTGCTTTATGTTGAAAAGAACAATCTTCCTTTTAATTTCTATCCAAGATAAGAAAGTGTATTAACACATTTACATAGTAGTCACAGAAGTCTTGGGATTGTAACTATTTGTTTGCTCTGTTTAACCAGAACAAAGGATCCTTCTCAGGGCGGTAACATACCTTTCAGTTACAGTAAGAACTACTGCAGGCCCCTTTCTAATAACTTCTTTCACCCTCTGGATCATACCCATGTATTTTAAGTTCTTAAACCCAAAACTTCCTGAGTTATTCCCAAGTTCCTTTGTATATTCTAACTCCCCATGTTTACTATGAATTCTGACAATATATATTCCTTCTTTTTCGCAGAGAACTCAGATTTATTTGGGTTTAGTTTAGTGGAAGTGCTTACATGTAATTGCAGCAACATTTTATTTTAAGTATGAGGAAAGCACAGCTCTCCATGTCAGTTAAGCTACAGGCAGACATTAAACTCATTAAACCCTAAGAAAAGGTACTTTTCTCTTCATATGTTAAAACAGCCTCGTAGTTCAGGTTAATCCTTTATTCTTTTATCCTGCCAATTAGATTTTAATAGAGTAGATTGCCATTCACTGCATCATTAATCAGTACATAGCTCTCTTCTCTCCCTGACTAGTAGAGTACCTGTTCTTTTCCACATTTCCAAAAATCCCCCCAGATGTTTAAAATTCAACTTTGTTTTTGGGAATCTTCAGTCTCAACACAATGGTCAGATACATACTTCTATAGAGCACTGTACATGTCTACCAGAAGCTTCTCTTTCAGATTTTGAAGGATTTGGGGTAGTATATACACTAGTATATGAGATTCTAGATCTCAAAGAACATCACAGCTCACCTTTTCACCATTCTAAGTTATCCAATGTTTGAAGGAAGCTGAAGAGCATCAGAAAAGTATCACTTGAGAAAATTATGAAGGAAGAATGTGGCCAATTGGAAATGCCTGTAGAAAGACAAAATTCCTGGTTTTTAAACCCAGAATTTCCCCTAATATGAGTGGTATAAAGCAATTTATTTATGTCTAAAATAGAACAGGACTATTTCTCTAACTCATGTGAACATGTGTGTTAATCAGTCAATAAATGCAAAATTCTTTGTACGTAATTTTTTTCCCTTAAAATTATCTTTGGTTCTTATTTTTCATTCTAAAACTATTACTAATGACAGCATATTAGAGAGGTATGTAACATTAACTCCTGTCTCCTTCCTCCTTCCCTCTTTTTTTAAAGTGCTGAAAGAAGAGAAGCTAAATTCCAATGCATTTTGATGATGTCATGAAAGCCAAAGTTGTAGCTATAAAAAGAAAACGATTCTATTTCCCCTGCCCCGAACAAAGCATAAGATACATAGCTACTATTTGGAATAATAAAGATTCATATCTGAGACTTAGACTAGCTTTATAAGCCTGTCAATTAATTTGTTTAAAACCATAACCAAAAGTAGATTTGATGTCAGATGCATGTTACAGAACTGCGTGAGGGTGTTTGTAGTCTGTGTTGGTACATGGAAAGGCATTCCAACCATCTTATTTTAGTAATTGTACCACACCAAAGACAACAAAAGCTGTCCTGAGATTGAAGTGTATGATGCTTTCAAAGCGCGTTCATTGTGAATATTCGGAAGGTCATAGGTCTGAATTCCACTGATGTCTCGCATTCTAGTCTTGCTGCAGAAGATGGGAAAGTATGAATGAAAATTTTGCTAGTAAGCCCAAGCTTACCATATGATTTTCTGAGTATTTTGGCATTCATTGGTCTAGAAGAGGATATACAGAGGCTCCAAAATTACAGAGAAGAGACAAAATCTATCCACTGCTCCTTTGCAATCTCAGCTAAGCTTTTGTAAAGCACCAGTCACGGTCCATATGGTTCAACTCCAGTGATGGAGGAAGAATGCTGTTACCATTCATGCTAAGGTTCCTGGGCCCAGTGAAGGCAACATCTGCCTAAAGTCCTCTCTTGCCCAGAGCCCAGCTTTAAGGATTCTGGATCTTGTCCCTATGAGAAGTTCAAGTTTAGAAGAACCTCTTAAAAAATGAAAGGTATGAGGCAAAGATAAATCAAAATACTGTATGTCATCCTCCCATTTGTCTAATGAAAGGCGTGTGGCATATTGTGTTAATACTGATACGAAGATCTCCTTAAGCAAAGCATTCATTGCAAGGTAAATGTTAAGGTTGCCCCACACCTTTAACACTGTAATTCTCTGAATATTGAGACTTTATTTGTATAACAGCAATTCCTAAAGCACAGACAAGTGAAACAACTTACCATCACACAGAAAACTCATGGCGTAAGCTGGAAGTGAAATTGGATGAGACCATCTGCTCTGGTCACTAGGCACAAGCACATCTCCTTGTGGAAAGATAGAGGACTTATGGGGCTTCCATGTCATGGCTTGGGTTTGCTCTTTGCCTCAGCAACAAATGTTTTGAAGAGAGAGATCTAGTGCTCTGTTCAGTGCTTCTTAGTCTAAATGCCATTGATTGCAGTGAAAGTAGTAGGTTGGCTAGATACTGTTTCTCTTGGATTCAAGCATCAAAATACTCTTACCAGAATCCTTACAGACTCATCTAAAGCAGAATACGTTTAACTCTCTTTGCTGCAAACACATGTACTTCTCCCACAAATTAATAAAAAGTCATCCAGGATTGAATGAATTCATCTAGGCCATTGCATTCTATGTCACTTATTCCCTCTTCTTTTTACTGTCAAAAAACCCCACATTAGTATTTTTAAGCTCTAATAATTTTTGATAACATGAGTCAGATAAGGGGGTTTGTGGAAGCATCATAGTGAATCACACAGCTTTTTTGCACTTGAAGAACATGCACAAAAATTACAACTCCTATCACAAGACACATTGGACAATGGACATGGTTCAATTTTCACTAGGTCCAGGTAGCAGAAACCATGACAAAGGGGCTAGGAGGTCTGCAGAATAAAGAGGCTGCGGTGGTCACGCCCTCCTTTTTGCCTGCACTGGGCTCAGCAAAAAGCAAACTGAGCTGGCCAAGAATGAGTTGATTCAGCATGCTCTGCTGAAAAGGCTCTTAAGCTGTTCCAGACAAAACTATGAGGAAGGATGATGGCGACAACACCATCTATCCTTCAGGCTAAGTCCCCCCCACCAGGCTTTGGACAGCTGCCAAAATGAATCATCTCTACTTTAAAATATACTAGGAAGTCCATGTCTGGCACAGGTTGTTCCTTAGTTTTTTTTAATTGTCATTCGTGGCTGCATGATCTACTGAAAGTTGCAAGTATGGTTTATATTGCAGCACAGAATAATGTGTGGTTGAACTTCAGGTAAAAGGGCTGGATCTTGTTTGCTATTACATTCATTTGTATAGTGTGATCTGAAGTTAAAACAGGAGGAGGTGAAAGCTAGTGAGAACTGGTTGTGACTGAAGTGCTTGCTTCACAGAATTTTGCTCTGCACTGCTTGACCTACAAATGCATTCCCTTTCCCCTGTACTTACTGCTTCAGGCTTTTTCTTTGGTCTTGTCTGTACCACAGAAGTTGCAATGATTTAATTGAATCAGTTTCTAAAGGAACATATTTGAATCAGAGCAATCCTCTTGTATGAAGACTCAGAGCCCCCCTGAGTAATTCCCAGAGATAAGACCTTTTATTTAGTATCAGCAAAGTCTCTCATTTATTTTTTTTTCATCAATAGTTCTCAAAGCACTTTATAAAGTAGGTCACTGCCATTTACTCTGTTTTGCAGATGGGGAACAGATGAAATTATTTGCCTACTGTGGGCAAGTAGAAAGCTGGGAATAAAAACCTGTGTCTGCCCAATTCAGTGTTTCAGCCACAAAGCCACATGGGGTTTCCAAATTTTCCTGCCATGAATGTGCTTTGAGGATCACATTTCTGCTAACCTTGTAATGATGTACCAGTGATTCTGCGGTAATCATAATCAACTTGAAAAAATACAAAATAATAGGTCTTATTTGGTGTACTTTAAAGTGTTTTTTATACAATGTTAGCTCCTAACAGAGCCTCCATCTCTTAGAACTTACTTTTTGCCATGCAAAAAATATTGGAAGCATCTGTAAAATGTCTAGAGCTTCTCTTCCTCCATCAAAGTCAGGCCACAGAAAATTCACTCCCAGTTATGTTCAGATGATAAATAAACCATCTAATAGCCAAAATACAGTTCTATAGCAGAATATAAATCAGCCAAAGTGTGAGCATACAACTAATTTAACAAGGAGGAAGAAGCAATAAAAATGATTGTATTGAAACACCACCTCATTTTCCATCCAGCCTTCAGGATGCAGAGATAAGCTTAGCTTACGTTTTCAGTAAGGCTGTCCTAATACTGAGCTATCAGGTAGTGGGCTGCTGGTGGATATTTTTTCTATTAAATGTTCTTCCTCTGTCACTGGAACCTGAGGGATGTAGTGACACCTCCATCCTTGGAGATTTCCAAGGCTCAGTTAGACAACACCACAACTGACCTGATTTAATGCTGGCAATAGTCTTGCTTTGAGCAGGAGGTTGGATAATCTCAAGAGAGCCCTTCCAAACAACATTTCAACAGTCCTGCAATTTTAAACTTGGTGTGAATGCAATGGATCTTACATTTGGATTGGCCTGTAGTATCTGAAAAAAAGCATGAGAATGGATGAGCTCTTGCAGAATTGCCAAGTTACTAAAATTCTTCATCTCAGAAAAATGGAAACACTTGATTTGCTATGCTGTCTGTTATGGTAGGAGAGGAATTAATCAGGTTTTTATATTAGCTAAGTCTTGTATCATATATAAGGAGATGCTGAAGCAGTTTATTAATAGGACGCAGTCATTAACCCAGTTTTACAGCTGAGTAAGAAGGTCAGTTCCTGTTACAAATGATATTTAGCTCTTTTCTGGATTCTGGTATTTGTCTTTCCCTTTGCAATAAAAGAGAGAAAATTGCAGATTGGCATAGGTGTTGTGATCTGTAACCTTTTCCTTTGTCTTACCTTTTTGCCCAGTACTTCTAAAGGCTACTAACTTGCAAGAAGGATCCGATGACGGGAAAGGTACCACAGTCTCATTTTATTATCAGTGCCTTATTAGAACTGGGAAGACACTTACCTCTTTTGTCGTAAGGAAAAAGCCAAAGCAAGAGAAGTACAAACATCCATGTTATATGCTATGTAGGGCATAGCTAATCTGAGGCTACCATTTTCACATATATACTATGCACTACTGCTAATTACAGCCAGGCAGAAAGAGTTAAGGGAACTATTTTCTACCTGGAAGTGTAATCACATCTCGAACACTGTTTGGCATATAGTTATTGGGCTAAATTTTGTTTGGGTAAAGAAGCCCCTTAAGGATTCTGATAAGGTCTAAATGTCCTGTTCTGCTGTTTTCTAATTATTTTTTTTCTGTGCATTTTAAGTTATTTATTTCATATTATAGTATATAAATTGATCATATAGCAGTTAGACCTGAAATGAAATGTCTTATCAGAACAAAATGTTTGCGTTGATTTCAGCTGAATATTTTTCCTCAGACTTTTCACTTGGAGTGTTAATTTTGAATTCAGAAGAAAGCCAGATTTTGAAATGAACAAATCCTTCTGTCGATGGGTTCCTGTGCTCAGGTCTGTTACTAGTCACATTTGCAAGATTCTGGAGAGCTCTTTCAGACAAGTGAAATCTTGGCTTCCTTTAAGTCACTGGGTTTTTTTACTCTGACCACAGTGGTAACCTTTGGGTAGAGGTATTATTTTTTAAACAAATGACGTACTTGTGTTCAAGGCCTTTCTTTGGGGACACCTAAAATATATTGGGTTTCAAACATTTCTATATATCGCTGTACGACTGCAAACAATCTTTGTATACTGCTGAGTTTTCCCAGAGCAGTTGATGATGAACAGTTGCTGGAGCAATAGTAAAGCAGAATTAGGATGGACATTTATCAAAGCTATCAACGTTATTTTGCTTAGAGTGGAAGTTAATGATATTTATTCAGTGTCTCCTGCTAAGCTCATTCACAGAATAGTATCTTACTAGAAGAAATATGCATAAATCAAGACAAAATCAGAAGCAGACAGTATCAACATGAGTACATTGGAGTTCTTGTTAAGCATGGATTCATTGTGGTTATTTTACAACTCTAGAAATCATCACTTCAGATATGGAAAAGTAGCCAGATGCTGAGAAGACATATTCAAAGTCCTGGTTTTATTTTCCCCAATGGTTTTTTTTGTGCTGAAAAATAAAATTACGTACATAGCAACAGATACATATTAAGCATGTTTTACAATGGTAAGTCAAGGGTCCTGCTGGTTTTTGTTGCTACAAAAATCATATGTCATCCTTTTACGTAACTGCTCACAGTACCATCGAATGAAGAACAGCCGACAACCTGTCAGCTCATGCATCTGGCACGACTTGATACATCAATAAAATGGATATGCAATAAATTAAGTGAAGTTTCAAGTTCAATAATCTTATTTTTGTTGGAAATTCTGAAAAATACTTTAAAATACTTTCAGAAGGGAAGAGGATGTGCAGACTTTGTGACAATGTATATTTAAAGAAGAATGCAGTACAGGAAATTAAGATATACATGTGGAAGAACTTGACGCAAATAAAAATTTGCAGGAATAGGCCATGGATTTCTAACTGTTCACATTTAACATTTCCTAAAGTGTTGGTGTATGAAGTGTTGGTTCGCTGCTTCATTTTAAATTAAATAAACTTACGYTTCTTATTAGTCTCTTTTACTTTAGGTTGGGTTTTTTTTTATACACAGTGATTTTTTTCACCACATAAAACCCAGAAAGTTTTGGGAGCATAAACCTCCAAACACTGGCACTGGAGAATACATATATTCTCCTTTTATAGCCTTCTGAATCACAAGCTGTGTCACACTCAAATCCTGCACTCTGATCTGGGTTATCTCTGTGTCCAGACTGGATTCCCATTACAGATGATTAATCTGTTGGGAGCAGATCTGTTCAAGACATTACCAAACTTCTGAGCCCAGCAGCTTGGTCTCAGCATCCCAAAAGTTTCTGTCCCCACAGTTTGTCTATTCTGTTTCTTATATGGCTTGTCTAAACAAAAGTTGTGCAATGACCCTGCTTAAAAACCCAACAACCTCTGCCAAGAGCACTGACTCCTGAGCAGACGCGGCACGGCTGAGGCTGGCGACTCCGTGCATGGACAGCTGAGCTGCTCACAGATCAGCCACTGAAATACTGCAGATTACAACGTGGCATTTGCCTTCAAATTTTGCTGTAAACTGCGCTCGTTCAGCAGCTTGTTTGTGTACATCTCAGCCATCCCTGCAACTGGGGGAGTGGCAAATGAAAATGTCAATAACGACCTTGTCAGCTATCCCTAGGTATGCTTCCCCCCTAATGAATTAGAACCTTTTTTAAGGGCCACTCTTTTTGTTTGTTTGCTATTTTTTGAGTCAGATCATAAGCATATCCAGTTTAAAGAGCTGCCACAGCAACAGCTACTGGCACAACAGAGGAGATGGCAGCTTCTAGCTCAGGAGGCAGAAACAAGGGGCCATGGCTGATAACCTTGAAAACCATATTCTGTCTTGAGAGAGTCCTGATGTACAGCCACAGCCCTGCTCTAATGTGACAATTCAGTCCACTTATTGCAAATATGCATATGCAGTCATTCTTATCTACAGGGAGCTGTGCCCTGCTGTCCCCACCCTGATAATATCACCTTCTGTCAGATGGGCCCTACAAGCCTCCGCGGTAGTTCTTCCCAATGCAAACCTCATTGGTGCCCATGGCACATGTGTGTGAAGGATGGCAGCTGCGGGAGATCCTGGCATGACCAAGTCCCAGTGGAGTTCAGTAGAGAAGTTGGTGGGATGAGGCTTGGGGGACCTGGGATTTTTATGGAGCTCTGCATAGACTTACCCACCCCACCTTGACGTGCTGTCCAGGGAGGGACTGTCCCCCCACATCTTGATACCCAGCTCTGTCTGCCTTGGCTGGCTGTAGCTGCCACACTAGGGAAATTTTGATGGGCAGAGTTTGAAAACAACTAAGAGCAGGATGTGCTGGCTTGGAGCGTATTAAGTAGCCAGGTCCCTTCCCTCTGAAGAGAAATGAGCCAACACAGGCTGGCAAAAGGGCTGGACACAGCCCAGCCTGCCCTGCAACAGAGCAGTGGGACACGGAGACATCACCCTCGTTTCTGTCCAAACCACTTCTAAACCTCCTTCTACCCAACCACAATAACCAGTAAACAGAGGTAAGAAACAGACAGTCTGCTTGCATTTTATGAGCCAGTCACATAAGAACCCTATGTGCAGAGTTTTAATAGTCCAGTGGCAGAGCTTTCAAAACCGGAAGCATCATTTCTTCCCTAACATCTGAACTATATAAATAAAGGCCATGACTCCATGCATTTAAATGTAGATCAAAGTCTTACTGACTTGAAGACATGATGCACAAAAGAAATTAATTCATCTGGGAATGGAACATCAAGACCTTGAAGAAGGCAATACAGATGACTGTCACCACAACACTGTTCATATTTGTGACTTCTAATGTTTCCCTCTGTAAATAAAAAGAATGAGAAAATGATCCAGTTTTATGTCTGCAGACAAAGAAATCCCTGTACCTGTGTGCTTTGGAGTGACCAGAAATCCTCTGCCTGTGGCAGCAGCAGGTTGCTAAGGGCCAGCACAGCTCACTGAAGGATGGACAGGTCCTTGTTATATATGTTGATAGCCACAAATGTGCCCCACTGCAGGCTTATGACACCAGCAGTGGCAGCAAAGCACAACACTCTTTCTTTTGCTCTGGGAAGCCATGAGACAAATGCAGCCACTTGGCAGGCCAGTTACAACAGCCAGAGAATATGTTTTCCAGCAGCACCTCCCCTTCTTTGGGGTTTTGACTTAGTGATATGGTCCCAGTCACCTAAGCCCATGTTCATCACCTGAGCTATCCCGCCTGCCTCCCGCAAGGTGGCAAAACCCAAGTCATCTCATGTACTTGCTGAGAAAAAGCTTGAGACATTTGAAGTCGCATCAAGATTTACCAATTACGTCTTATATCGAGTTCTTGCAATTAGAGTCAGAGATAAGCATTAGTCTCATATCTGACTCGATGGTAATGATATTAAAGTGTATTTTTACAGCAGCCTCCCTCCTCCCTTATTTTCCAGCAATATTTAAAAGGAAATGTAAACTGATAGCAATGCCTGTCGCCAAGGCAGACTAGTTTGTCTGTTGCCTCAGCGTTGTGAAACTGGTGTTGTGAAACAGCAACTGAAAGAAGCCTAGCCCAAGACACAAGAGGGGCGATTTGTGCTACTGACTTGAGAAAGAAAACTGTCCAGACACTTTAAAAATAAATAACGCACTGGCATCTTTTAACTTATTTCTGTAATTATTGCCAGCCACATACTGATTTCAAATCTTTATACTATACAAAACTGCCAGCAGTGAAACTTGGCAGGGAATTAGCAGCTGAGAAAGACAGAGAAGATGAATCATGATCATACAGATACAGCACTACACGTACTTAGCACTGTTGTATGCTGTATGCATGCTGTTGTATATTTTGTAAATGCAGAATAGGCATGCAAAATTTCAGTATTCTTTCAATTACAATGCATTCACAAATTTTAACAACCTGTACCATAAGAGCAGTTCTACCAAAGCCATTTTGGAGATCAAAATTCAAAGATCTGAAAGGGAATATGCATTATAGAGTCCCTTAGAGTAATCACTGTCTTGTAAGTAATGTTCAAAGGAAGCATCCTGTGTTTAGACAAGATGAATTGATTTCAACAACGATTAAATTTGTTTAAAGGTATGCATGCTCTGGGTCTACGCTACTTAAAATTAAGCCAGTTTTAAAGTCTACTAAGATCTATATGATCTGTACAAACACTCGTCAGCCTGATGCTGTCTCTCTCCCAGAAGTGTAAAATGAAGGCAAAACATGCATTTAAAAACACACAAGAATGAAGCTGTGTCTACATGTGATACTTTCTTCACTATATGTAAGAAATGATCAAGGGGGTTGATAATGTATCCTTTACTCACATGAATCACTCAAGACTACCTACTTAGAAAAATCAAGTTCAAAACATGTCTCTAGCATCATATTCCTCTAAAAGAAAATGGAATATTATTATTGACACTAGGGCAGTAAGTTTTCTTTTGATTTTACTTATTTTTATCATTTAAAGCTCTGTAAGTTTTATAACCTATTCAGAAAGTCCATGGAAATATGCCCTCTAACACTTGAAATAAGAAGAAGAGGAAAAAAAAAAATATTTAAAAACAATCCATGCATGGATTTGAATTGCTATTTGTTTTCTTCTTTTATAGCTTCATACAGAGGTAGTCAATCAAGTAAACTGTTAGATAAAAGTCAGTGATAGCTGACCACATCTGAAAATAAAAAGTAAAAGGTATTGGTCATTTTGCAGATGATTAGATCGAGTTAGAATAATTGTATTGGTTAGAATAATTTCTAGTTCAGCTCTGGGGTTGATCATAGTAGTAATTAAAAAAGGCTACTGTGATTTCTAAATGCCAACCTTCTTCCATTTCTTAAGGGCTACATATCCTCATCTCTACTGCTATATAGCTGACAGTCTGAGGCTAAGGAATGATCATGGGAAGAGATCATCTTTCTAAATGAGCGGTCAAGAGACTTCCAGGGCAGGAAAGGATTGCAGCAGTAACACTGTATGCAGAAATTGGTACACTATTGTCACGTAACCTGTGATGTACTGCTTAGATAAGGGAGCTTCATAGTTCCTCCAGTCACAATAACACAGTACTTTTACTAAACCATGAAATGGCTTTATCAAAAAGCCATTGGAGCCTAATTTAAGTTGTTTATTTTTCTGCCAAACCGTGCTATGCTTTTTGGCATAGCAGGGAAAATTTCAGGCTTGATGCATCTCTCTTCTCAACTTGTTTCTCATTGTACCAATTACCCCAACAGAAAATTGGGGGAATAATTATCTTCATGTCTAGAAAAACAAAATAATCAAATAAAGGCTTCTTTTTCCCCTCAGGAAAACACTTGAAAACACTTTTTTTTTGAGGCAGTTTGATGCACAAGAAAGCATTATGTTCAGGGAAAGGAATTTACAATCTATATAAGATCAGGCTGTTCTTACAGCATGTTGCTGCTACACAGCCTGTGGTGCCTTGTCTGAACTCTATTGTTAGACCATACTGGCTTCAGCTCCTCTCCTCAATAATATACCAGATACTGTTAGGGGCAGAGGAACAGGATAGGGAATATCTGTCTTCATTATGAACTTTGGAATAAAATTTGCATTGGGATGAATGTGAAAACATATTCCTATGGTACTTACATTAAAGGCAAAGGAAGGTTAATTTTCCTTTAAAAACATAAAGTAACACATGGATATAGACATGGGAGAAGGCAGCAGTGTTTAATCTAAACAGAAGTCTAGAAGTCTTTTTTTATATTAATGTGATTGTTCAAGGTGAAACATACTTTCCTGGACTCAAAAAGAGAATACGAAGTTCAGAATCTTCCATTTGGCGAAGATGTATTTTGCAAAATACTAAAGACGGCTTACAAAAAGTTTTATCACCGACTGATGTTGTTGGAATGAACTAAATTGGCTGGTGCTCATGGTAATGTCTGTGCTGGAATGCCTCCTGATGTCCCATTGTTTGGGGAACATTGGATACGTTACTTACTGGCCATGAAAGTTGTCATACCGTAGTTAACTTAGGAAGTACTTACTACATAAGCACGTCGTGCAGAGTTTAACACAACCCTGAAAAATCTTCAGGATTGTCTATGAATCAGTTATGGGACTTAGATCATCAGGTCCCGAAGGATTACAGAGCACGTTCTATCTGGATTTCTTTAATATGATTTGAAGGCTCTCCAGTTAGCTGGAATTTCAGTGCAACAGACTATTTTATCTTTCAGGAAACTCGTCACTCTCAGCAGGTTGAACCTGCTCTGCTGAAAGCACTGCTGAGGACTTCATATGCGCCCATGCATAGCATGCTCCTAGCAGCTGTGAGCCAAGGGGAACAGAGTCACTCTCCTGGACTTTAACTTAACCTGATGTACATGCGTGATTAAGCATCATTAATTCTTTAGTTGACTTGGAGTAAAACCCTATGCATTTGCATTTCGATATATACAACGACAAAAAATATCTGGAAGCACATTTGAGTATATCTATTACAAAGTTACACTTCAGATTATATTCTTGCAGGCTTGTGGACCTGAACGCTGGAAAATTTGATTCAAGGTGTGCACAATTATACACTTGTGTGCTACTGTATATGCAAGGCTGTAGCAAGAGCATCATGCACACTTACTAGGACGTTGTGCACTGATCACAGAGAAGATGAGATAGCCCTAAAAACCAGAGGCTTACGCTGAGCTGTAGGATCGCCTACCTATGCTGTGTTCTGCAGTTCATCTTATTCTGTCCTTAGACAAGAAGTTACCTCCGGGCCTTCAATGCCTAAGCCACCCAGGACCAAATCAATACTTAGGGGAGAAAGAAGAGTAGGAGAAAACACAGCATAGATAAAGGCGACTTTAAGGCAATTAAAATGCCAAGACAGAAAAGCAAAAATACATGACTGGAGACAGAAAGGGGGCAGACCAAAGGTCTGAGCCTTATCTTTCATAAGTGAACACATATTATTTCTGCTTGGTTTGAACCCGTGTGCTGTGATCACAAACATATGTTTATGAAATTCAGAGTGTTGTTTGCCTACACTTTGGGAAGCAAATCTGAACACTAGTAAAAGAGAAAAGTGATGAAGAAGATATAAAAATATATCTTATTCACACCTAGTGTACATTTACTACTTTCCTTTGATTGATCAGAGGATGCAGTTAAAAGTGTTAAATATTTTCCCTTCCAGAATTTAGTAGAAAGATTGATCATCATGTATTATTTTTAAACTGTGGCAAGAACTCACAGAAAGCCTTTTAAAAATGTAAATGCTGTCAGAAACTTTTGTTATACGAGCACCAGCAGTAAAAGCTGTAAGCACTACAAAACATGCTGTGAACAATCCTTACGATTTATTATAAATGTTTTATTATATGAGAAAACAACATAACCTACTGAGGATGTCAAAACATGAAAGGCGCTTTACACTTAATATGTATATTAAGTTATATGTTATATATAAACATATGTTATATGTTTGCGCTTTACACTTAATACCGGCTTCTTTGACAAGAATGATCTACTTAGCTCTTACAGCGGGAAATTGTACAGTCTGAGTATCTCAGGCAGGAATTTCCTCTAATCTCAGTGACTGGCTGTGGAAACATTAGCCACACACTTGGGTTTCCTCAGACCAGTCCTCTACATCTTTACATTAATTTAGAGACCACCGATGTTTTGAGAACCTCAGTAGTAATTCTGTATTAATAAAAATTATAACTTGCAGCATTTTTAAAGATCTGCAGACTAATGAGCCCCACAAAATGGAGACAGCCTTGCATTTCTGTTCTTTGAGATTATTTGTGTGTTATAAAATATGAAACAGTTCACACCCATCCTGGGCTGTCAGTACCTAAATCAAGTGCCTCAAAAGCAACCGGGATAAAATAATGCTGCGTGACCAGTAATAGAAATGACATGTTGCTAAAATGTCACCATATGTTACTATTTTGTACACTTCAAAAAGCAACACTCCAGCCTTTACGGGATGAAAAAGAGAGACATTTGTTTGGCTTTCAAAATGTCATTTTCAATTCCCCACCCATTAAAAAAATTGAAAGTTTTAAATTAGTTCAAAAAGGCGTCATGTTTGCCTTTTAGTTAACAGCTCTTTGTCAGACAACAGCTAGAAAATGTTCTGACAACTGGAAATTGTCAATGAGAGGAACCCAACAGCCTGACATCTATTTCTATCTCTTGGATTTATGATTTGAGAAAAACTGCCTTTGCAACTCTCTGCTTTCAGACCACTGGCTCCTGGAGTGCTCATTCCCTGCTATATTCTGAGGAATGAGGGATGGCATAGAAACGAATCAGACCAAAACTGCAAATCTGTAATTTCCTCTAAAAAAACCAAATTGTCCCTTATTTTGCCTGATATTAGAGATTAAGCTGGACCTTTTAGGGGGTCACCCCTGGGACTGTCAGACCCCTGGCCTCAAGAGAATGATTGGGTCACTGGCAAACATGACCCAGGGCCACATGTTGAAAAAGAAATGAAATGAGGAGCTTATCTGGCATCAGTACAGCTGAACGGATGAACTGCTAGGAAGTGAACAAGTCCTGATAATTATTTATGAGTCATTCTTGTAATTAGGTAAAAATAATAGCCTGTAGTCCCCTTAAAAGTCATTTGGGGGACGCCCGGTTTTGTACATACACAGAATAATTGCAAGGCACACAAAATAGGATTGAAAGATTTTGTACCCTATGGAAATATAGGTAAATCCCAGGTGAGAGCCTGCTGTTGACTCTCTCTTGCTCAGTGGCAGACATTCAGCCATATTTTTCAGCCATTATCAGCCATAACCACATTTTTGACTGTCAAACCGGTGACTCCACTGATGGTTTCCAGCACATCCAGGCACTGAATTAATGGCAGCTTTACAACTAGATCAGACCCAGGGAATGGGATTATTACAAGGCAAGGCATGAAGGCCTATGCAGTATCTGTCCTCCCTCTTCATGCAAGTATTGGACCATTTGAGCCCTTCTTGTGTCAAATGTGCTGCTGCAGCCTTTCCTAAAGGTAATTGAGGCACATGACTGCCTGACCACAATTTGATCCGTATCTGAAGAGGCCGTATGATTTTCAAATATGCGTTTGCATTCATGCACCTAAATCCATACGTAGCAATTAAATAAGTAGCCTGATTTTTAGAAATGAATTCATTTGATCTTTGTATTGCTCACAGCCAGTAGCCCTTAAGAGGCACATCTTATAGAAAAGCCTGTTTTTTTAAAATAACTCTGTTACAAAAGTCTTTGTAGATTATTTTTCAAGTGTTTTGCTCATTATTAAAGAGCTAGATGGGATTATGCATAACATGAAAATCCATGACAACCTTTGGTTAGATTTAAGCCTATAATACCACTTTGATTCAAATATCTTAAAATCTTAATACGGGCTAGTCTACTCAGTTCCAGTCCTCACTCAGGCATGTACAACTAGACTGTCATTTGCATTTCTCTGTCCTATGGACAGAAAGTGCAAAGTTACATTATTTATAGCTTCCCCTTCTGACCAAGTACATTTAAAACAGAAGTAACGACAGAATTAGCTAATTCACTCTTAATAAAAAATCCACTCTATGTATTTACCTGCATAAAAGCTATCCATTAAAATGCAGATTATTTTCATTAAAAATAAGCTTAAAAAATAAGCTTAAAAAAATCAGACAGCAAAATAAGTGATGAGAGTTTATACTTGTTACCCAGCAAGGAACTCATAATCCTGGTGCCTTCCTTGAAATAGAGTCAGGGGTTCAGTAGGTTTATGGGAGATGACTGTCATTATTTGCTTTATTGTGGTGCTCGAGGGCTCCAGCTGAGGTGTGAGTCCCACTGTGCTACCAGAAACAGTGAGGCAATCCCAGCCCCAAAGCATTTTCAATCTCAAATTGCAAAGGTACAAGGACTGGGGTGGTCTGTGCTCCCCCTGCTAAACCCTTGGCTCCTTGCATCACAGGGTGGTTCAGCTGAGTTTCCCCAGGTGTCCTTCACTGTCCAGCTGCTTAACAGGACTCTGTGGTCTGGGTGCCCACACCAACGCTTCATGTCTGCAGCCCAGGCTTTCTAGGAGTCTGACCAAGCGAGTGCTTCAGTTCACTGCTTTCTCTCCCCAGGCAAACAACAGCTGACTCACATAGCACATTAAGCAGCTCAAGAAATACGTAAATCAAACAACAACTTCTTTCACATTTTTACAAATTTGGGTTCAGCACTCTGAGATCAGGATCTCTACTGACCAAAGTTTGGGATCCTTTCTCTCTCACTGACTTTCTGAACACAATTTATCTCCTAAAATGTGCGATCTCTCTAATCTTTTCTTCTTCTAAGAAATTACCTAGCTTTCATTATCTTAAATCTTCAGATGACTCATTAAGCTCATCAGCTGTTTTCTTGGTTAGTTACTTCTCCGGAGAAGTTCAGATTTAAACTTATTTGTCTCAAATCACTTCTTTAAATGAGGTTGTTTCCATGTGAAGAAAGACCTCGTAACTACTCACTTTGCACATATTCACTCAGTACATATCCTAGATCATTTCCACGCGACACTGAAGCCTCTACGTCAGGAATCAAGCTAAGCCTTCTAGCAGTTCTTTGTCAGAACAAAACCCATCCTCTCACAAGCTGGGCTCACATGAGGACCCCCTATTTTACAATAAATAATCCAGTCCATTGCCTTTTTACCTTGGAGCTCTCTATTGTGCATTGTCATCCTACTAAAATTATGCTAGAAACCCAAACTCCACAGTGACTGCACGTGACAGTGCATCTTTCTGGAATAAATTTAAAGCTATCAAGCTACATGCTTATGTGTGTGCTCAAAAGCAGAAAAATGCTTGGTGATCCCTTCCTACAGCCCTGATGAGGGCTCAAGCTGTAGGGAGAAATTCTGGTACAGTTTCTGTGACAGCCTGGTTCCAGCACAAAGCTGGACGGTCCGTGTAGTCACATCTAAACCTGGGGCTATGTTACGGAGCATAAAAATGGGTTTATGTTATAACATTTCTTTTAAAATTGCCAGTCTGTGATGCCAATTTGTTTCCTTTCTTCTCATTTCTTCACGCAAATCTTCAATTTCCATGAACAGTGTTGTGTTGCAGGGAAATACTTTTAAGGATGAGAGTTTCTTATATATCTTGCACACAGAAAGAATCAAATCACAATTTTAAGGCTGTCTAAAGAAGCTAAATAGGAAATACTGTTTTCTCATGAAAAACACAGTAAATAACTAAATTCTATTTCCAAACAGAGCCCAATGGCTGCTTTAATAGATGCAGATTTTGGACCATCAGAAGTTATTCATGTGTCTCTTATCCACATCAGGTGTTTAAATTTTTTTTAATGATCCATATAATTATCTTTATACAACAAAGTGACTATATGCTAAAAGCCTTCCAACTTGTTTCCTTTCAATTTCTCTAAGCCGTGTTGACACAACTGCTGATGAAAAATGCTAGGAACATGGAGATACAAGGAAAGGGAAAAATTACATTCAAGTGTAACTTCAAAAGTTCTCATTAACCAAAAAACCCAAATATTTTAGTAAACAAGCTTGATTACTAATGCTGGAGGCTAGAGGCTCTTCTGTGGAAATTCAGTCTAGCAAGAATCTTTTTCTGTGATTCACCCTGGGAAGGAATCACGATTTCTCAAAGCTCAGAGGAGCAAGGCATTTGTATGCAAGAAATAAATCTTTACTGAATATTTATGAAAGAAGAATGCCTACAATGTAGATGCTTCCTGTGCTTGAATAAGAAATAGTATTGGAGTCTAAAATCCCTCCAAAATATGAGATAATGATGCTGGAAGTCTAGTCCTCTAAATACAAAGGAGCAGAGATGCAAACTGATCAAGGCTCTTCCTTGAGTAGGGAATGATTATACATACATGATACTTTGATCATCATCTATATCATATATCTCTGAGAGAATTTATATCTTTGTTTTCAGATATGCAGAGGGATGAAATGTAGATAGGACCTTTACTAGATAAAGTTGGAGGGAAAAAAAGGAGATAGAAGCTGACATTATTTCCCCTTATATTTTAAAAATGAACAAATAAAGATTCTAAGATATAAATTGTTCAGTAAGTGCCGTCAAATTATACAACACCATTCAGCAAGGTCATAGCTATGTAACCATTGAACATCAAAACCCATGCTAGCTAATACTGAGAATTAAGAATGACTCTGTTGGAAATAGATCATCTCCGTCCATGATGACAGGAAATATCAAATTAAGTATTATTAAAGCTGTATAGCAATTAGCCAAGAAAAATCCAAATAACTGTCAGAAGATACCAGTATGGCTTTTCTTTGCAACAGCTCAAACAGGGAGGGTGCTTGAGCATGCTGTTGCTGAAAGAAATATCTTTTCAGTGTTAAAATCCTAGTAAATGAGGTTCTCACCACAAGACACCATAAAGAACCAGTGGCATTTCCGAGCTTCTGAAGAAGGAACCTCTAAACCAGTGTCGCAACTTAGCAGTTACTGTTTTAAAGGGTTTGTGAAAGACAACCCAAACACAAGTACAAGTAACTTTTTTTTCCTGAAAAGTGGTTTGCACCCACTTGCAGATTTTTAGGGGCTTCCAAACAGAAAGAGGTTGAAAAGCATTGCTCCAGCTGATTTCCCGCTACATAATTAACATTCTTCTGACTTTAGCCATCCCCAATTTCCACAGTGTTTCCTGCTCCCTGTCACAATGAACAGTGTTGTATTGCAGGGAAATACTTTTAAGGATGAGAGTTTCTTGTATATCTTGCACACAAAAAGAACCAAATCACAATTGAAACAATATTGATCCTGTCCTATTTCAATGGAATGCACAGATCGGAGCCTCACACAAAGCTCGTAAAAGATACTGAAATTAAATACTAATAGCACAGCCTATCACACTAACAAACTGCTGCAGTTACCAGAGATGTCAGAATGTACAAGCTTAGCCGCAAGTACTGATTTTTAAAACAACTCTTAAGAGCCATCTGGGTTCATACAGAGCACCTCAAGATGACTTATACTGAAACTCAGATGGGAAGAGATGTTCTCAGTTAAAGGAGTAGTGTCCCATAACTGTAAACTAAGGGACTGGGTCAGTTAAAAATACATAAGAAACCATGATTTTTTTTTTTTTTTCTTTCTAGTGAAGAGCTAAGGAGAATCAGTATCAGTCTTTCCGACCTGGTAATGTGAATTATTCCATTGAGTCACTAGGGCTAGTTACAGAGACTAAACAATGCTTAATACTCTGAGCAAGATGAGACCACTCAGCATCTCATAAGATTTGGCCCTCAGACTGCAGATTTCTATACGTACTCCTGTTAACCCTATTAGTCTTGGTATAGAGCCATTGCCAAATGTTTTTTTTTTAGAACTGAGTGTATTTTCTGTTTGATCTATTTAACGACCCTAATAGTACAACAGTGCCTCAAATGCCTCATTATTATAAGCACTCTCCTTTCAACACCCATATGAAGAAAGGAATAGCGTGCTACACAGCCTCCTTTTTATGGATGATGGCAGTGGCTCCTGGACTCCAGGTGAGGTACCTGGCATTTCATTTGGGCAGTAATTATACACCAGCTGAAGAAAATACCACACACTGATGCTCTCCATGGGAATTTGGACTGCATTAACTTTTTGGCAGTGGTATGAGACTATTTTTGGTAGCTTTATTTAAAAGAATCCAGGAAATCAGTTTCATTTTAGTAACGATGTCTATTAATGAAATACAAGGGATTTCACTTTGATTAGCTATCTTGTACGTGAATACTAAATGGAAAAGCTCTTGAGGAGGTGGCCAGTTTACATCAAGCCTAGCTAGCGGAGTTACCTTTCCACAGGCAGGCAMTCTGTCTGTCTCCATGTAATTAAGGCGTTTCTCCTCCAAAAACTGCCAGGCTCTATTCAGTTCTGTTTTTCTTGTGACCTTACACAAGAATATCTTCTTGGGCCCAGAGGTCAGGACACAGGAGTAGCTGTTTATATAAAACACAGAGTAATGGCCCTACAGGGTCTGCTTTCTTTCCCAGGTTTGACATCAGTCAGGCTACAGGTCTATCACATCCCTGCCTACTGTTAAGACAAGTTACAAGTGTGCTTTTCCTCACTCCCCCATTTTTTCATATTTTCTAGTCTTTTATGGCAGATCTTTTTATAAGGGAGCTTGCTATCCCCTGTGCTTGCACATCTGAGATATGTCTGCAAGGATGGGCATAAAAAAGAGCAGGACTATCGAGAACATCCGCAACTGTAATCATAATAACATTACCTTGGATCTTTATTTCAGGATTAGACAAATGACTTCTGTCTGCTATGTGTTTTTCCTCATTTGTGAGAGTGGAGAAAGTCAGTTTAGTCTGCTTATATCCTTTCATACTCTGGGAAAGGCTGCCCTGTAATTTACAGTGAGCTGTGTTTAGCTTTGCCTGGGAGTTTGTTTGTCCTTACAGCATTAAAATAGTTTGCTTGAGGTTATGTTTCCTTCTAGGAGAGTTTCTACTAAACCTTTATTTGGAATTAAAAGCAGACCAGGAGGTATCTTGGACTTCAGTGTGTTTATTTCAGGGTATGCTTACAACTGCTAATACTGGTGTGTTTAAACTAATGCCAAATGAAGATTGAAATGCTGTATGAGAAAGAAAAATGTTGATTACTTACTATAAGAGAAAACAATGCAACCAAGTGCCAGTCATGTATCTAGCCAGAATAAATAAATAAATAAGCCTAATTTTAAATTCTACCCCCATCCCAAAGACTTACCCCCAGGAAGGCATCCTGGGAAACAAGTGTCCTCTATATATATAACAGGAAGAAAAACACAACAATTTTTATTAAAAAAAAGATCAGAAAATGTTTTGGTGAATACCTTGAGGTTTTCATACAGCAATTTTTAGTATTTGCTTTTATAGTAGTCTACTCTAAAATGAAATATGTTTTGCTTACCGTGCTGTGGGACATAACACTGTTTTCCTTTTCCCACAAGTAAGTGAGTAGGACCCACTAAGAGCCATTTCATAGCTATAGCATTTTTAGAGCAGTGTGGAGGACTTAACTATAGTACCTCACTCCTAGAAGAGTGCCTTCTGACTACTTGTGAATAGCAAGAAAGCTGAAGATTTTGGAAAAAAAAAAAAAAAAAAAGAAGTTCTTTTTATCTCTTCCGTTTTCATAGACTTCCGCTGAATATGTTGCTTAGGTGCACCAGGAAATCCAGATAGGTACTATGCAAGGTCATGGTAAAATGTATCCAAGCTAACCGGAGGCTAGATTTGCAAACAGCTCTCAGGTGTTGTAGTAAGTAGTTTCAGTGTATGAATAATGTTAGTGCACTCACTGCTCCAGAGTCAGCCCGGGCCCTTCCCAAGGGACAGGCAGTCACCCAAAATGAAACCCATGAAGGTCAGCATGCTGTCTTTGTGAGTTTGTAGGGGGAAAAGCTGAGGAGCATTGCTTCTAGCATAAGTTATCTGCTGGGAGTTAGTGGCTTCCATATGAAACTCCTTATCTGAAGGCATCTAAACCTGCCACTTTCTTTTGCCTTGTCTTTCTTTCTCTGTTTTTCAAATTTTACCCCACTGCCAAGACGTGACAGCCAGTTGTAGGCTGTTTACAGGAGAGACTTCAGTTCAAATCCTCTCACTGGCTGATTCAGATGGATAACCTGACTTCTTACTTTCCATGTCCTAGTTTGGCATACTGACCATGGCTGGTGGATCCCTCTGAACTGCACCGTTTTCCATAGCAAACAAAATGTTCTCTTTGGGGTGGGACCCTAATGCCAGTGCTTGTCATCCCAGCCCATAGTTATAACCATTCAGACCTTGATCAAGGTCCCAGCTGTGAAGCAACGTGGCTTTGTAGCTGGGTGCTGGTGGGAGGTGAGGTGTCCAGAGAGGTTTGGGTTTGTGTGTCTGCGTGGAGATGGTGAGAAGTAGATGTGGATGCAAAGCAGCAGCGGTAGCCTGTGATCGCTTCCCTGCCTGACTTAGGGAGACAATAGTATTTCTGTACCTCAGAGAGATTCATGTCTTGTGATGGGCACTTCAGGGAAAGTACTCATCTTCTCTTTATTTGTGCAGCGCTTTCTCTTTTGCTAGACCTTGTCAGATGCTCCTGAGAAACTGTTCAGGCAATGTTTTTTTGTCTTTTTTTTCCCGTTAACTCCAGAAAAGGTTGAATAATGCCCTGTAATGTGAAGGATTCTCTGCTGTCGTCTGTGAATGTCAAGTACGGTTAGCAGTTTGCAGGAGCAGTACAGAAGCTAATCCATTTGGAGTCCTCTTGAGCACTTGACCTCCTTTTATCTTCACAGATTAATGAAGTGTTTCTAGACTGTCGCTCTTCAGCATCACTGGGTGCCAGCTTCCCTGAAGACAGACCACCACAAGCACCCTGTTCATGGTGTGAAGGCCCTTCTTGGGTGAGCGTGGACCAGCTGCAAGGCAGCACCACAGGGCTTGTAGGCCAGGGTAACACTGGCGAGTTGTGCAATCAGCCTGACCTGGGTAAATGGAGAATTTTTATTCAGTAGCATTTTGTGCCAACTTTGCACTGGAACAAATGAGATGAACAGTCCAGAAAGAATCAGAAATCTATAACATTCAAGGCATTCAAGGCCACATTTCATTCATATCTGTATGAATTCTGACTTGGCTACATGAGGAAAGCCCATATCATACTCTGACAGCCTCAAGTTATTCCAGCTACGCCCCATAAAATGCAAAAAATGCAGAAGCAAATCACTAACCCCAGTGAAAAGCAACCACCCCCAAAAAATCATTAATCTCCAAGCCCAGCCACCCCTTGTACAACTGAAGCCTCCCCAAAAGCCCAGACTAATAAATGGGCTGATTATACTATGCCTAAAGGTCAAGAATTTGGAGCTATTTCTGGCCACAGGGGAGGAGGAGTCAATTCCAAAATCCAGGACCCCTTGCTTCATGCAGCCTCCCAAAAGTCCTCCTTCGGCTGAAAATGCACCAGCCCCATCTGCCCCCTCAGCTGGTTATTAGCACCTCTGGGACCTCTGTCTTCACAGACTGGCAGCTAGAGTTTTCCTCAGGGTTGCTTTGCTTTTGCAGCAGGAGCTGGGTTGTGCTTACCCCTGCACAGCCAGCCTGTGTTTTGGGATATCTTTGGCCCAGCCGAGCAATGGGGCTGATATGTCCCTTTTGCATTTTCTGTTCTGTGTAGCTGGGCATTTTTTCCTTGCTGTTCGAGCACCTTTAGGGTGAGGGAGGTTGGTTAAAGAAAGCGGTGAACGAGTTTGAACAAATCCAGGCATCTGATATATTCCACCTGGGAGTTATTCATGAATAATCATCATATTCCAGTAATATCAAAATCGCAAATCAGTTGAACTAAACAGTAAAAGATTCAGTGGGATTTTTTTTTTATTTTGATTTTTCTGAATTACCAGTCTGAATTCATCTTTAAGTGTTGTGTAAAAGGTGAAATTACTATGCTTACAGAGGGTGGTATGTTCAAGGCCCAGTGGATCTGCTATTTTATTCTGAAAGGGAATACAGTACATCTTAGGTCTACCCAAAAGCAATTCTAGAGGCTTGTCCAGTTTGTTCACAACAGCGTAACTTGCCCTCAGAAACCCTGGGAAGCTGCTTTAACCAAAGAGTTGAGCATAACAGGCTAAAGCATGGAATGGCTCCTTTTGAGATACATTCAAGCACTTGGCAGCTTGAGGTGTCCATAGCAGGTGCTGGATTTGCTATAAGTGGACAATTTATAAACAGACCTGACAACTGGGAAAACAGTGAGGCAGGAGTGTGGCATTCCTGAGCCGGTAGCGCCTTGCCCATTGGATGCTCCCCAGCACACGGCTTGGGAGAATGACCCTGCTCAAAGCAGGCAAGCTGGCTTACGAGCAAAGCAGTGCTACCTTGGGGAGTCCGGCAGTACTGCTGGGTATTTTCAACAGGCCAGTGCAAATCAGTTTTTTACTTTTGTCCTTCATTAATCAACAGTATATATTGGTTAATTATTGCATTAACTGCTCTTTACTGTCTGCATTTTGTAAAGAGAGAAACCCCAAAACAGTTTTACTCAGGCTTGGTTTTGAACGTTATTTAGGGTTTTGCTGTTTTCTGCATAAGCAGCTTGGCTCACCATATGTTTGCACCTTGGTTTTGGAGCTAATTACTTGTCTTCACTGAACATTCCTCAAATTAGACTGAAGTCGTGAGTGGTTTAAAAATATAGAGCATCCTCCAAAGAGGCAGGACTTGTAGGGCTTATTATAGCAGATCTAGCTGTAAGGGAGACACTGACGCTGCATGGCGGCCAGCTGGGAGGCCGGCCCCAGCCCTTCATTCCATTAAACTTCACGCTTCATGGATTAGATGATCCGTGCTTTCATTTTGCTTTCTGAGGCCAAGGGGGTCCAGCAGGAACAGAAGCGTCTCACCACTCCTTCCACAGGTTTTGATTTGTTTTCTTCAATCTAAAACAAGCCAAGGAACAGAAGAGAAAACAAAAAATACTCCTAACACTTTTTTCCCCACTCTTGCTTTGAGCAAGGATCTAATTCCTCTGGAGAAGGAGCTCTGGGGTTTCAGCCCCTGAGTCCCTTCCCTCAAAGCACAGGTAGTATTGCACATGCTCTCACTTCTCATAGTGTGGTTGCAAACTCACAGTTTCATTACTTTGGTCAGGGGTACATCTGCTTCTGCTTTGCAAGCAGCTCTTCTCCATTCTGTTCTTTACTTCCACATTCTTCAAGAGGTCAGATACACATAGAGATATGAGTCTTTTTTTTTTTTTCAGTCCTGTCCTATAATGCTGCAACAGAGGGGCTGCAGCATATACCTTTTTTAACTCTGACGTGTTAATCTTAACACTCCTTTTAATATTTATCCTTCCTTAGCCAGAAATTGGAGGCAAAACCTATCTCTGATCCCTACCGACACCAGTATAGTAACTCACTTGCTCATCAAGGCACCGTTTTAGGGCATTGCAGACAGGTTCGTTGTTGTTTACAAACAGAGAAGGACTGGTGGGAGATGTGGTGGTTGGAGGCCATCTTGGGCTTAGCGACCATGAAATGATAGAATTTTCAATTCTTGGTGAAGTAAGGAGGGGGACCAGCAAAATCGCTACCATGGACTTCTGGAGGGCGGACTTTGGCCTGTTCAGGGCACTGGTCGAGAGAGTCCCTTGGGAGGCGGTCCTGAAGGGCAAAGGGGTCCAGGAAG